>JAJMHN010000163.1:0-38418 GCA_030566025.1 Geotrichum cucujoidarum
TGCCCGCCCTCAACGAGTGGAAGCAGTAAAAAACAATTACCTCTCAAAAGGGTTGAAAAATACCTGACCAAAAAAATTATTAAAAATAGTCGTCTGGGACTGGTTTTCATCGATAGACTTAATTTTTTCTGGCTCTTGAACAGCCTTTTTTTTTTCTTTCGTTTTCCTTCCTGTTTTATTTTTGTTTATCATGCAATACCTTTGTGTTACTTAGTAACGATTTTCTCTTCTCCATTCTCTTATGTTCCATTACCAGAACCGCCTCTTGACCCATGTTGATTACACTTCCATTCTCTCATCCATGCCTCAGCCCCCTCACTCCAAAAACCTTGGTGTATATATCCACGCTTTTATATAGTTATTTGCACTCTTACACTTTCATGTATTTTTTTTTTCTGTACAATTCAACAAGTTTGTATATTGTCTCCAATTTGTATTTTGTCTAAGTGTAAGATAACAAATAGTTATAAGATATTAGTGTTGCCCAGCCAAAACAGAAGCCAATTGTCATACATTTCGAGATACATGAAAAACCAGACAAAAATGAATAATTGATAAACATTGTATAGGCACATTGTGTCCATGCCAACGATTGTTGCTTTTTTTTTAAAATAAATAAAAAAAAAAATTGTTGATGCCAGGTACTTGTGTTACAAGTTTACCACCCATACCCAAGCCAAACTACCAACATCAAAAAAAAAATTATTTAACCGGCAACCAGATTATTATTTTGATGGACACAAACGCCATGCTATGCCTGTTTGCATTCAAATGCAAAGAAAGTATGATGATGGCTGACTATGATTTTATTGTTGCAATGAGCGGCGGGGGATTGGCATGGGTGTTTGTTCATGTAGAGAGCCGTTCGCCGCTAGAACATTTCTGTCACCAAACGGCGAAAGCGCCTTTGCAATTTTACAAGTTTGCTAATAAATTAATTGATTTAAATTCACTAATTTGTTAATTAAAATAATGTCTGCTTAAAGTAACGAAGTGGAGTTTCGTTTGACAGTTGGGGTTTGGTATGTTGCGTGGCCTGGTATCAACATAGACCACAGGGCGTTAACATTGATTGTACAAAACGGGCGGCACTGGCTTCATACGACTCTGTCTTCATGTAACAGTACTTTGTTTTCAAGTAAGTGGCATTGCGGCACCAAGATATGTACAAAACGGCCCCTTTGGTTGTGGGCTGACGGCGCTCTTTATTTTCTGCCCGCTCACCCCTGTCAAACTATCGAAACCTTGCAACAACAATAAAAATATTGCAGCTGCCAAAGCTGCCATGGGTTTACCAAAGGACCGTTTGTTTTGAAGTAAAGAGAAGAGGCTCATAAGCAAATCTTGTTGTCATGTAGTGGATTCACGTGCATTGCTGCACCCGCCCATTCTGGCCCAAGTACCGAACTAAATAAGTTTTCTTTCTCTGAAAAGCGGACCTTTTTTTTTTTTTTTTTCTTCCACCCTCACTAAGCGGATTTTATCTTTTGCCAGCTCGACTTGGTTAGGCTCAGCTTTGAAGCGCTTTTCTGTGCACCGCTCGGCCGGGGGAGTTTTCTGCTTGAAAAAGCAAGGTGCGTTGCAGCAGCATGTTTTAAAACTTTAATGTTTTGGAACACCTGGAAACCTGACACAAACCTTATAATCATGATTCGAGGAACGAAATGAAAAAAAAGAGGCCAAAAAATAATTAAGAATATGGGCTGGCGAGTATACGAAGGGCAGAATTGGTGGAACGACTGGGTGGCATAAGCGAAAGGTATTTTGTGCGCATGACAAGGAACGCTTGTTTGTCGCAGCTGCAGGACAAGTTCTTCTCGTATTCAATCCAGTAACTGGGAAAAAAGAGTCTGAGCAAGTTAGCAGCGTCTTTTGGCAACAGTTATTCAACATCTCCTGCTGCTGGCTGACCTCGTGCGGTGCCAATAAACAACAAGAGAGTTTCTTGCTGGTCGTCAACGACATCGATGCTGCCATGTCCCTGCCATTCAGTTACAACTTTTTTTTCGTTTGTGCATTCGCTCCCCCTTTTCACGCTGGCTCGTGGCAACCGAAAAAGGTACAGCCCATTTCCTGTTTCATTTCCTTCTTGAGCTGAAAAAAAATGCCAAAACAGAACCTCGAAAACTAGCGACATGATCTGATGCACATGAAAATGCCTACAGGTCTTCAATGGAACAGATACGTACAGCGCAGCGTGTTATTCTAGAAAACTTTGAATATCAATCAATTTGAGCGCCTCCAGGAACAAATTAAAGGAGCGTTGTTGGACAAAAAGGGGTGGAACAAGTATTTGAACAGGCAAAGACTGGAGTCTTGGAAGGAACCAGACCCGTAACGCAAATGACCCGAAAATCACTTGGTGGTTTTACTTTTCTGACAACAACCATGCAAAGAACCTCACCTTTTTGAGAATTGAGTTGTTCTTTTCATCTCCTTCGATTACCAGAGCAAAGCTGTGGGTTTGAGACATTTGTGTTAATTAATTCACCCAAAGATTTCAAGTCAATGCAAGAGTTTAACTATGACCGCTAAAGCATTCTTCCGTGCCTCCCGTTGCTAGTCCATCGATCTCTCCCTGTCCAACTAGCATAAAATTTGGAACCCCGTTATTCCTGGTTTGGAAAATGTGGGTAGATTGACATGGAAGTAATCCAAACTATCATGCGTTATATATCATTTTGGAACTCAAATATCGAGCTAGTTTAGACTTTGAATTTCATTTGAAAGAAGAATAGGGATTACTTGATTTGATTTGCAGCCGTTGTCAAGTTTGCGTTTTGGGCTTGACAGGAGCCATCCTTATGGCCTGGATAAGACCAAAGATGGAGTCGGACCGGCCCACAACGTTTTAGCAAGGCTCTGTAAAACATGCAGAGCAGGTCTGGAAAAAGGAGAGCGTTGTTGTCAAACAGACCAGACCAGACCTGTCAAGAGATCGGTTTCCAAACATTGATGTGCAGAAATTTTAGTTAAAAGTCGAGTTGGTGTCTTAATCGTACCTCTATGTGCGCACTGCCACACCAGCACCAGACAACAAATTAAAAGAATACAAGCTCATTGCATTAACACTACCTATAATTATACATTTCTTTCAAAAAACACATCATTCAATAATTAAAAACATGGCATGTAGGGCCCATCTGACACTCGAAATTCCTCGTATACACTCCACTCGAGTTCTTAAAGGACCCGCCGATCTTCGTCTACTCTGGACACCATGAATCACCAACAAAATCTAGAGAAATACCAACAACCAAGAAACAAAACGTTCTGGATTGGTACCATGGATTATGCTAGTTTGTCTAATAACGGTGTCGTGCTCTAAAGAAGAAAAGAAAAAAAAAAAGAAGAAAAAAAGAAGTGTGTGAAAAATAGTTTTATAGGCGTTAGGGTTAGTGGATGCCCTAGGTGAAAGGGACTTTCACTGAGCATCCGGGTAATACACGCGGCTGACTTAGTCTATTTGTGAATGAAATACTGAGCGAAAGGAAGATACCTCCGGTCTTGACTCTTAAGAAGCATGTTTATAATAATAAATAATATACGAATAATTGCTACTTGGTCACTGCTGCGTTGCCAAAATATGGCTTGCCGATTTGTACAATGTTACGCGCCAAATGACAGTTTGGATTCGTTTCATCTCCAGCGATGCCCTGTAAAAACGTTGCTGTGAAAGCAGTTGTACGCCTTTTCAAATCTGGAGCCTCGTTGGATTGTAGCTCCTTTTCAAGCAACAAAAGTGCTTGTTCCTGTTCTGATTCCAGGGAATTCGCAGAATCCTGGGGATGTTCCGAATTGTGACCTAGATAGACCAAGACTTCTGAGGCTACCCGTTCCCTATCCTTGCTCGATTGAAGCGAAATATAGTCAGAGAGATGCAAAAGCGTAGCACGAGCAGCATCTCGGAAATGCATATCTGAATCCTTTGACAAAAATGTCACAATTGCATCCAATACGATATAGTACCACTCTTCCAAATTGCGCGTTTTTGCCAAAACCTTTGTTGTCAAGTCAAACGCAATCTGTAGCTCCGTCTTTATTTTCGTGTCGTTCTTGTGTGATACCAGACTAGCACCATCTTCCAGTCGGCGCTGTACTTCTTTGGCAGTTGCAGAAACTAACTTGTCGTTGAGGGGTAACAAAGTAGAAATTGCAGAGTAACAAGCGCCTCTAAGCTCTGATCCGCTGTTCGCTTTCGCGGCCAGGCTAAGCGTTTTTTGCAACATTGAAAAACCATCTTCTTGAACAAGACTTTTCGGGTCAGTTTTCAGCTTTTGGCACAAACCTATCCACTGTCCTTTGATTTGAGAACGAGGATCATGGGCTAGCACGACAAGCTTTTCAACATCCCTTGCAATGGATGTCTTGTCAGAGGCCTGACTAGCCTGAGAAAAAAGGGTCGAGATAACATTGCCCAGTTTGGGGATTTTAATGCCTTTTGCAAGCATACTGTTGAGGTTAACAATAAACACGCGTCCAACCACACTTGAATGCTGAGCATATAACTCTCCCAGCTTTGCTCGAGCAAGTGTTTGGAGGTCCTTTGAGGATTTTACAACGTAAAAACACCAAGCTCTTACAATGTCTTGCGCAAAGTTGCGATAACGTCGGAAGATGAAGCATGTCGAGGAGTAAAGAAATAAAATGGACCATTCTGTGGATTCAGAGCCGGGCTCAGGCGTGTAAGCAAATTCTTTAGATAGGTCAACTTGTGAAATAAGCTCTTCCTGCTCTTCTTCCATACCAAGCAAAGATGCCAGTGTCGTGAGTGCAAATAAACAGGTAGACAAGCTGTTTTTACTTTCTTTATCCAAAGAAGCTTTTAGTACCGGGTATAATTTTGAAAGTAGGTCTTTGATTCGATTCTTGCCACGCAAAGCAGCGTTGGTCCACAATTCTATCCAGACGTCTGGGTTGTGAGGCGCACCACTAGTAACGACTTCAATTACCGAGTTGGCACTAAGCAAACCGGTCGAAACTAACCATGAAGAGTGTGTAATATATGCATTCACAAGACTTTTCGGAAATGTATTTCTTGTTTTCAAAATGTCAGCCAAGCTATCGCAAATGTCGGTCGACAGCCTCATATTAGGGGCTATGCTGGCAAGCAGGTTACCAGTAGATTCAGAAAATGTGATAGCTCTCCAAATAATCTTGTTGCACACTTCTTGTGATTTTGCAGATCTATCTGTCAGGCGTTTAAGAGCTATGCTGAGAGTCTCCATGACAAGTCGATGGTTTTCAGAGCTCTGTGCATCAATATAGACCAACAGGGCTTCCAACAAGCCTGACTCAAGAGCGCTTGATATATCAACAAAGTTTGACAAGAGTCGAAACAATGCAGGTAAAACTGCAAGACATCTGGGGAGAGATGCAATTATTGCAGGCGCAAGTAGCTTGTTGAAAACTTCGTCCGTCGCATATTCCGCTAAAAGTATATCAAACGCACTCAAAAACGCTGAAGGAAATGGTGGTGAGTCCTTTATGATGCTGTTCGAGAAGCTTGAAAATACGGTCATTGTCTGCTTTTCAACTGTACCTTGTATGGCAGAATTAGTGGGAAAAATTTCGGCAGCAGCTGAAGCTAGGCACGACAAACTTAGCATCGAAGGCAGCGAATGTTTCGCCAGTAGAGTATTCAGGTATAGCTGGCAAAGGTCCACTGATGTGGTATTTTGGGGTTTTAAAGATTTCACAAAACATGATTTGGTCAACCTCAATGCGGACTGTGTTTGCCGATTCTTCTTTTCGCTCCTGTCGTCATTGCCGTAAAGTTTGAATATGAGCAAACCTTGAAGAAAAAGAAGATCGGGTATCAGATCAACTTGAGATTGAGCAGTGGTAGATGCAGCTACAAGCACAGCGTTTAACCATTCAAGGACGGTCAAAACATCTCTGGCGGGGGATTTGATAGATGTGACATTCTGGACCAGTGGTATGAACTCAGCAGTTACTAAAGTATGTTTGTTCAGTGTCTCCAAAATCACTTTTTGGGCTTTCTGTCTGCTAATGGAATCTTCCAAGTATGGATACGTAAAGAACACCAGGCTCACCCGTTCAGATGGGCTTGACTCTACTCATTAGCACACGCTATAATTACTGCCAAAGGATATGGTTCCAACTCACCTTCATTTGCAAATGCTTCAAGCACCTTCTGCTTCTCAGCAGTTCTCAAGCCGCACAGTTGTGCAGCGCGTTCCTTGGCCTGTCTCCACTCCGTCCTGTCCATGTCCCTCACTTCAGTAAGTTCGCCAGATCTTTCATGGTACGGCTAAAACATTTGCAGTAGTAAATCAGAATAAAAGTGCCGTAATTACCCGGCATTTTGGAACTTGGCAATCGCTATATTCAGGCTTGAATCACAGAGCCCTTTCCACGACCTCGCCTCGTCCTTCATCTGTATACTCTTTTACAGCTAATATTATAAAAAACGGCTTCGAACTGACTGCTTTTTGTCTGTTTACTGTTCGAGCCGTCAACAGCATGCACCAGGTCCCATGAACAGTGAGTTGGCATTGGCAAGTGCATGGTCTTTATCCGTTACTAATCATTGTAGACTCGACTCATCAAGCCCAGCATACAATGAGTTTGGCCTGGCCAAAATCTTTATACCGGCTCGCTCTCATCTCAGTTCTGATACTGTCGTTGTTGCATCAAGCGCAGGCCCAAGATGTTGCAGGGACAGGACTCTTGCCCTACGAATTACAGGACTCGGGTTCAGAAAACCTAGTTGCTCGTGACGACGACATTGTTGGCAACGACGATGACAACAGCGACGATTACGACGATGCATACCAGTACACTAGTTGTATCGCTTATTTCAATTATGCGACAGACTCCTACTTCTATTTGTCCACCCCTCATACCTTTGGTCCTCCTTCCAATACAATCAGGTCCATCCCTTCTACTACGCCGTTAAGCCCGTATAACCCGACGCGATACGTTATCAAACCAGGCGAAGTTCATGTGTACTCTTTAAACGGCACTGACTTTATTTCTGACGACGCGATAGCGTATTTTGCAACAGCCACGCTATGCGACAAGCCCGACTGGGATCCAGACGGGAGTGGAATGAGAATGCAACTAGCCACGAACTTCACTTCCTTGATCAACAGCACGAATAGCACAGGCAACCTCTACTATAATTATTTTGAAAGAGGATTTTCTAATGTTACGCTTGTGAACATGCCTGCCAATAGCACGTTAAATTCCATGGCTTATCTTGTTGTCTCTGCTCCTACGGCTCATCAATTGGGTGTGACTGGGGATGTTGCAGTAACTAATAATGACACTTGGACTTATGAAGCGGGTATGTCCACGACTGCCCCACTGCATCAAGTTATAAACGGGCCCAATTTGTATCTGGTTGACACCGATTTTGCTCATGTGTTGTTGTTGTCTGGAAATATGACTAAACCATATGGAGACGACGACGACGATGACGACAGCGATGACCGAGATGACGACGACGACGGCTCTTCGAACACTGGGAATTACACATCAGATTTGTTTTACACTAACACATCAACGTACTATGGGCTTCAAATCTTTGAGTCTAACTCTTCGAATTCCTTGATGGGATTGCCACTTGATCAATCATACTGCGCAGTGAGTACTAGCCGGCAAGCTCTTTTGAATGTGGGCAATGCCGAAGCTTCTGTGACAACACGGGGAGCCGACAAGCTGCCAAAAATCCAGTACTTCATGGGCGGGCTAAACAGGTCCAAGTCCTATGTGGCATACCTTACAGAGACTACTAATCGGAGTTCCTCCGTCAACTCTAGTACAGTATTTGGCGGAAAAGTGTTTGCTGGAGTGAACTTTACAACCAAAGCTGAAACCAATTGCCAATTGATTTACGACTTGGACCTATGCTCAGATGTCGCATTCGCAGTGCCCGGCAATGCAGACAAGTTTACTGCCAAGGCGCTAGCAGACGCGTACGACTCTAACACACGAGAGTTGTACGATCAGTTCAACTTGTCCATGCAGGTCATTCAATGCGGTGACGATATTGACCCCTCGGATCGCTACTCCATTCTCAGAACATGCGATGACTGCCGGGAGTCATACCGCCAATGGCTATGCGCAACTACAATCCCACGTTGCGAGGACAGTTCGAACACCGCCAGCTACCTTTTCCGCCGTGACACAAACATGTCGCGTAACCCGTTCATCAACGAGAATATCCAACCAGGACCATATAACGAGCTCCTGCCTTGTATTGACCTCTGTCACGGCATCATGCAAGACTGCCCGTCGAGTTTCCAGTTCCAGTGTCCAAAGCGGAGCCTTCCTGGGTTCACCGGTGCATACTACATCAAGGAAGGTACGGACGTCACATGTAACTACCCGGGCGTGGTTTATGTCCAAAGTGGCGCTGCCAGCTTGGTCAGAAATATCCTGGCTGCTGTTGTAGTTAGTGTGTTGGTCATTCTAATGTGAGATTTTTGTTTTATAGATAGTGTACATTCGTGTTTATATAAGTTTCATTCATCAAAATTTCTAGATAAGTAATTCCGATTCAGCACTATTTGGAGAGCTGGCGTTCTTTCAGCATGATTTTTTGAATCTTGGGCACCCACTCCTGTTCGTTAGTAGACACCAATTCATCAATCTCCATTACAGGAAGGTGAGATTCATCAGTTTCAATGAGCGAGAATGGGCCCTGCCCTACTCGTTTGAGCTTTGTCATGTAGGCGGCGGAACCGAGCGCAGCTCCGAGATCGTGGATCAGGCTACGCACGTAGGTTCCGGACCCGACGTGCATGCGCATCCTAATAGACGGAAAGCCAGCGGGTGGGTTTGTAGTGTTTGGTTCAACGGGGGGAGTAGATGAGTATGATTTTTGGATGAGCGCGTGTGCTTCTGCGTCGACAAACTCTAGCCCATGCTCGGTTCTGTCCCAGCTTTTAAACTCGTCGTCTAGAACTTCAAAGCTTTGCACAAATGCTTCTCGAGCCTTTATTGGTGAGGGTAGAGTTTTGCCTTGCCGGGCATAATCGTATAATGGCATACCGTTGAATTTGAGGGCGCTGTAGACTGGTGGTACTTGTGAGATCTCACCAGTGAAATGTTTGGCGATGGCCTCTTTGACTGCCGAAACCGTCAAATGCGAGGTGGGAGCGTACGACACTGCTTTTCCCGTCGAGTCAAAGGAGTCTGTCGACAGGCCAAACACGGCCTCGGCTTCGTATACTTTGCTGCAACCAGTCAGGTAATGTGTGAGTTTCTTGGTTCCTGCTCCGACACCAATAATCATGACGCCCTCCGCCAGTGGGTCGAGTGTGCCGCCATGGCCAACCTTGAGCTGATTTTTTCTGCTCTTTGGGTTACGCCCAGGGGGCAAATTCGTTCGGGATTTTTGAACGAGTTCGCTGTCGTTCAGAAGATGCTTTATCTTTGAAACTACACGGGCCGACGTCGGGCCTGAGGGCTTGTTGACGGCAAACACACCTTCTGTAGAGGGCTGCGGCGTTAAAGGTCCGACATGGACGCGAAATGAACGTGGCAAGTATATATATCGCACTGCCTGTATCGGCCGAAATGCAGGGCGAATCGAATGGTAGACATTCATCACTTATTGAAGTGCGTTGTTGGAGAGTCGGGAAAAAAATGCAATTCAGAAACAGTGGGATCATGGATGGAATTTTACGTGCGGCTGTACTGCCGCGCGCTGTAGTAATAAATTAAGAATGGGAGGCATTTCTAGTTATTCGGGATTTATATAAACTAATCCATGGAAGGGGAAAGAGCAAGAATGCTAAAGTAAGGGTTTTCATTCTCACGCTTGATGAACTTCCGGACTTCGCTCAGGGCGGTCTCGCTCAAAAGATCCTCGTCGGGGCCCAAAGTGCCTCTGACAAGAGGACCAGTGCGGCCACCGTCCAGCTCAAGAAGGGTGTTGGGGTTTGAACCAACTCGCTTGCTTCTGGTGAAAGCGACATAGTGCAATTCAACTGAGTCGTTAGCGTCGGGAGCTTCAGTGTCGCCTGTACTGGCGACAGCAGCATGGAGCTGCTCTAACTGGTCGTCACTTTCCAGCACCTTGATTCTCTCCTCTACTGAGAGAGGCTCAAGCTTGTCTGCCAGGTTTTTGATGTAAGAGTCCGGCACGATCAGAGTCGAGTCAGTTTTGGAAATGCCGTTCAAAAGGGCATGCAAAAGGGCGTAGGTGCCACATGCGTTTCTAATGGTCTGCTTCACCCACACGGCATCTTGGTCCTTTGAACCTGCAACTTTGGGGTATGCCGATGAGTCTGGGTCTAGTCGAGCGTCTTCCTCCGCCTTTTGTGCTTCATACGTCGGTGATACAGGAAAAACAAGCACTAGGGCCTCTACAGGTCGAGGCACAAAGGCGAGCAAGTCTGGGTCGTCAACAGAAAAGACGTCATTGAACGCAAGAGACTTGGACACTCCCATGGAGTGCGCCAGAGTGGTGAAGACCGCAGGGTTGGACTCGAGAGGTACGAATGCTTTAGTCATTTCTATGAGATGTTATCTGGGTCAATTGCTGCTCTGAAAACGCTGCTTTGGTGTCGTGGAAGAGTTGGCGAGGTGGCGAGGATTGTTCACGCCAGGCACCGAGATCTTGTATAAGTGTGTTTGATTACCTAATACTTAGTCATAATTAGTAAGTAGTTGTAATATTACATTATCATAAATCTGGGGTAGGCCCTGGGTAGTGCTCGAACCACGCGGCCACTGGCTTTGTCTGCGCATGATCTGCCGTGTCCACGCAGTCCGACGGGCGCATTTAACGCTGCATTGCGCGACAGCACGGCCTCGCCAACAGGCACTAACTGGTGATGCGCACCAATCTCGCCTCGCCCTGGAGTCCTGGACCCTTCCCAGCACTTTTTCGCCAGTCCCGCAGCCTTTTCGCCTTCACACGACTCGCGGGTACCACTCAGCTCGTACCAGGTGGATTTTTTTCCCAATCAGGTCGCAAGCAGGCAGCACCTCTCGAACTCTTTTTCTGCTCTGCCCTTTTTCCCTTCTCCTCCGCCTCGCACAACTTCAACCTCCACCCAAGCACGCCCTCGACGACCTCGACGACCCTGTACCGCGCCGGCATTGCACGGGACCGTCGGATCTTCCATAACTCGTGTACTTCAACACTGGAATATATGTTTAGTAGCCAAATAGAAGCCATTCTACAAATGCAAATGCCCAGCCCGTGAAACAACAACCTTGTCAAGTACCAACCAATTATGGACATCGCCGCCCACCACGCCTACGTCCAACGAGTAGCTGCCATCGCCGCAGCGTCTCTATCGATAGTCTCGGGCGTTGCGGTTCTTGTATGGTGGTTCCTACTCCCTCTCTACGACAATTATGCGGTCAACCGGTCCCTGAAAAAGTACCAAGAAGCTGCAGCAGCTGCTGCCGCCGCCTTCGAGGGCTCCGCTGTAGAGGAAGGCAGTCCTCATGCGAACAACACGGCTAGTAACTCACAAGCCATTTCGATGCATTCATATCCACCAATACGACCGCCACGCAAGAGAAAACGCATTCGACAATTTCGACACGATCTCACTATCGCCCTCATTATCATGGACTTGCTCAAAGCAATAGTTCTCATCACCTTCCCAATAAGATATCTACATCAAGAGACACTCAATCTAAGCGAAATACACACGACCTTTTGTGATGGAGTGGGCTTTCTTACTGTGGCCTTTATCCAAGCCTCTGACTTTGCCGTGCTGGCTTTGGCTGTTCACACTGCACTGCTCATCTTCTGTCCCAATGTATCTGGCGGCCTATACAAGTATAGATACATCATCTACATTGTGTTCTTTACTCTCATTCCTCTTCTCTTTGCTTCCATTGGCATGGTCGGCAATTTAGGGTACACCTTTTTCACATCTTGGTGCTACTTGGTAGTGCAGCCCATTTGGTACTCGCTTGTGCTTTCCTGGATCCCACGCATGCTCATCATGCTCAGCATTATTACCATCTACTGCTCCATTTTCTTGTACGTCAAAGTGCACATGTACCAAGTGTCCAAGGTCATTGTCCAGGCTAGCTCAGTTTCTTCTGCTTCCCACCGCGAAAGGGATAACTCAAGAGCCACTGCTGAGTCGAACTTTATCCACCGAAAAGCCTCTACTGTCTCGGGGGTTTTCAAAAAGTCTGGCACAAATCTCAAAATCATGCTGTCCTATTTTCCCGGTTTAGGCGCATTAAACCCACTTCTTGATCAAGAAGAGACTTCCAGTCATACTCCTAGAGGCTCTGCCTCTTCGGGATCCAATTCTTCCAAATTGGTAGGAGCAATTCAATGCCCACAACCGTCGCCTAATGAACCCGCAAGAAGTAACGGGACAGAGACTTCAAATCCAAGCACACTCATCAACCAAGACTTTCAAAATCAAATTAACCGCGAAAATATCGATCGCTTCAAGCACCGCCGCAATATCATTGAACGTCAAGTCAACAGTATCTTCATCTATCCTTTGACCTACGTCTTGCTGTATATCTTTCCGCTCATTCAACAATTTCTTTACTATACGCAAAACCGCCATTCGCACAGAGACGACAATACTGAGCCCATTTACTGGCTGGCACTCGTTGCTGCTTGGATGAAACCATTCAACTGTTTTGTCGACACTTGTGTTTTTGTATACCGCGAAGGCGCCTTTCCATTTTTTGGTCGCAATCACGGTCACCGAAATTCGCATTTTTCAACAGACCGGCACGGTGCTGCGGCAGACCCTGCCATGAACTTTTCGAGTCTCAGTACGCATCCACTACAACCTCGCCACAGCTCTCGGGCCCGGCATACTTCGTCGGCCGGCGTCAACGATCATGTCATTGTCACTCGTCCTGACGAAGAATATTATCCGGGTGCCGACATTGAGATTGACTATGTCATTGGTAAGCGCATGTCAACTACTCAAAGAGGTTTGATGGACGAAGAAAACGTTTCGTTCAAAGGCGAAGTAGATCCCCAGACTGGTCCGGCTGCCTCAACGAAAAAGCTTTTACGCCCTGAACTTCGTAACCCCAACCATACCGGTTCCTGGATTAGTCGAATAACGGAGAGCCTACATCAGCCATCGACACTGCATGTTCCCAAAACTGCCTCATCCAATCGATGGGTGAATTACAGTTTTACTCCTCGCAGTACCACACCTCAACCTTCTTCCTCTCAAGACCAATTGAAAAACACTGGCAATGACGGAAACGAAGTCAACGACGCTGGTTTAGACCCGTCTCATACTCCGTCAACGCGTCCTACTGACTCTCAACCCGCCCCTATTTCTATTTGTTTGGACCCAATTGTGACACCTCCGAAAGCCGCCCTTTCCCCTACCTCTGCATTCCCACCCGTCACTTTCCAGACCCCGCCAACGACCTTCAGCAGCTCGGCGTCTCCACGTTCTTTGCCACCCACTGCAGCAAGCGCGGCCAAAACGCACCGTACCCCGAGCTTGAAAAAACTGGCTCGAGCTGCTTCTATGCCCATTCGCCATGTCGCCCACAACCTCCAGTCGCCACCCCAATCCCACATGTTCAATTCGCCAGAAAATCCCGTCACTATGGACCCTGCCGTGCCGTCCCAAGGCCGCCGCCAGCGCGCCTTCCCGAACGAGCAGAAAGGCTCCCGACCTAATATTGGTACTAACCATCAGTTCATGGCTGGCACAGAACTAACAGCAGGAGGCTCGCATACAGTAGGCCCTGGGCCTAGCCCAACGTTGAGTGGAAACACAAATGGAAACGACCATGAATCAGAGGACGAAACGGCCGAGATGGGCCTGCGAGAGTTTCTGGATCGGTTTGGGCCATGAAGAGACCTTTCTGGGAAAAAAACAAAACATCGATTACAATCTATGAACGTTTTAGGACTCTGTTTTCTATTTTATTTCACGTTTTTTTGTTTTTATTTATTCTTACTTCTTACCTTTTGTATAACGATTTTTTTGCCTGCGATGATTTTTGTTTTTTTTAATTTTATGCCATTTATTTTAATGAATGCTTATGTTATGACTCTCTTGACCACAATCTAAAACTAGACTGCTTCAAAAAATAATAATAAAAAAGAGATGCAAATATATATTCGTTGATCTGCTACTAGTATAGACTTTCCACGCAATGCACATACTATTGTATAAAAGCCAAACAAAACTGATCCCACGTTTCTTGATGCTCAGGCATGACCAGTGTCCTTCAAGTACTGGACGAGCTTGATGTAATCTTCGTGCAAGGACTTGAGTTCAGAGATGCTGAGGGACTCGAAATCGCGGGTGAGGAGCGGGCTGAACGCCGGCGGCGCAGGCGCGGGTGCCCGGGCCGAAGGCGACGTTGACCGGGACGCGGATGCGGCTACGGCGGTTGGAGTTGCGGTGGAAGAGGATGAAGGGGTAGGGGATGTGCTGGTGAAGGACTTGAACATGGGCACGTTTGCAAAGCGTCCGAATAAGTGTGAAGACGGACCTGATGCTGGTGGTGCTGGTGCCGCCGTGATGCTGGTGGTGGTGGAAGCTGATGGAGATGCGGGCGGCTCGGTAGTGGTAGGGACGTTGGCGGGTTCTTCTGCGGCGGCCTCAAATTCTGGGGCGCTGGTCGTGGGCGGAGTGCTGGGAATGGCGCTGTGACTACCTGCCGATTCGTTCATTAAACTGCGGCGCAACTTGATCGCAGCATAGCTATCTGCAAGTAATGGCTGCCCCAACCCTTCTTGAGTGCCCTTGTCGCTGTTGGCCTTGTTGAGCAGAAACCGGTATGAGTTGTTGAAGGACTGCCCAATGTTCTTGAACGCCTGGTCAGCGCTTGTAACGATTCCATTGGGTGCAAGCATTAATGAGGAACGTCGGCCAGAATCCTTAGAGTTGAGGGAGGGAAACGACCCACGATGCGAAAGTCCCTTGTACGATTTCTGCTGAGCCGGTGTTGGAGTAGACGGTTGGAGCAGAGTCATTTCTAGGATTGGTTGGCGTGAGTCTGATGCGGTTGTCGTCAAAACTGTCAAGTCAATTTCAGAGTCAATGGCCTCGGTGTCCAGACCAAGCGACTCTATTGTCGCCGATTCCAAAAACCCAATGGCAGCTTGAAAGTTTGTGATAATGTAAGACGGCTCGCCGGTCAAGAATGCAACATTGCGGTAACGCGCAATGTAAACCAGGTTGAGCCATAATTCTGGAGGAGAGGCGCAGTTGAGCACCGTGTAAATGAGTGCCGGCAAAATCATGTCAGCACTGGCCTTGGTCTTGGTATCTGGAAACAATTCTTTAAGTGCTTGAACAACCATCTTGTGCGCACAAGACAAACTATCCAGTTTAGATGCGGGTATCTGGGCATCTTCAGCATCAATCAATTCCAGCACATCGCAAGCAGGCTTGAGCTGTTCCCGCACGCCATCTTCCTGCTCTTTTTCGCTTTGGCCATCCAATATGCTTCCTGTCAAATCAAAGTCCAAGTGCTTGAGTGTGAGAATTTTCTTCATAACTTCTGAACGAGCTTGTATATCTTTAGATCTGGTCACGTCATCACCTATTCCTGGCCGGAAAATGCGTTCGTACACTGGAGTGCAGGCTCTTGCCTCTGCAGACTCTTCATACTCTTTCAATCGAACAGGTCGCAAAGATCTTTCCTTTCGCTTTTCGGCAATTTCCTCATACGTTTCCATTTGGATTTCTCGTTTCTTGAGTGGTAGATGGGCTCCTGTTTGAAGAAAGTGGTCTGCTTTGGCAGTGAAGTAAATGTAAAACTCTTGATAAAGGGCCGAAACTGCGCTTGGTTCAAGGGGGGACTCAAACTTGGGTTCCTTGAGGCTTTGGACAAACTGGTCCACGGCGGTGGCCAAGGATGAGGGCAGCTTCACAAGGCCGTCCGAGTCGAGCGAGGAGACGTCATCCACTGTGGTCGTACTGGCCGACGACTGTTTGCGCGGGAGTTTGCGCAGATTTCGAAGGTTAGTCTGCGATTCCGATGCCGGTGTCTTTGTGAGATAGGGAGCAGGCGTTGCAGCAGGAAACTGGGTCTCTTCCTTGATGCCAAGAGGGTCTATAAAATGCTGATCGTCCTCATTTCTCAGGTCGTACGACTCCTTGACGGCGAGCCATGATGTCGCAGAGCCAGTAGTGGGCGTATGGAACGTGCTGGTCTTGCTTGCAGACTCATTGGAAGCTCCTTCGGACGTCATTTGTATGAACAATGGGGGCTATCACACAAGAGCTGAATGCGAGTTAAAGAGCAGGATAAGGAAAAATTAGGGAGTGGGAGGAAGGCAAGATTTGGGTTTTCACTTAGTTGAGCACCATCCAGGATTCAACGCCAGCGCCAGGATTTTCCCACGTACGGTGTTTTCTACAGCGATGATTTATGCCATGAGCAGTCTAGGTCTCATGTTGAAGGAAGCCGCTTCTCGTGGCATTTGTGCGTTGGCCCCTGTTCATGGCTTACGTAGAGTCGGCGCTGGATGTGAAACAACGAGCTTGAGAACCAAGCAACGCGGGCCGCGCCAGCCACCAACAGAGTCAAAAGAAAACCAAGGTGTTTCACACTGGAAATTGCCATATACCGAAACGCCAAAAACCCACGAACTTGGGCTAAATCTACTTGGATGCGGCGTTTAAGGTCTTTGGCTAGCAAGGCAGGCCCTTTCATGGCACGGCTAAAAAAAAAAAAAGTGGGTGGGCGGGCTACTCCTTCCCGCGTTTAAAAATTTCCGCGCCGTTTTCCATGTCCGAGATCAAAGGTCGATACAAAATGGCCCGCAAAACCAAGTCGGGGAGCGGCGCAGACAAGAAGAAGCCGGTCTTTTCAGCGCGCAGAAGGTCTGGCATTACAGGCAACTCGGCCATCTCGCTGGCCCAAAGCCGACAGGCAGCCAAGCCGCCGCTGTTTGCATCCAAACACACGCGGCAAATCATCCGGCGGCACCATACCTTGCTCAAACAGCAGGCCACACTCAGAGCCGAGATCAAGTCGGCCCAGAACGGCGGTGGCAAAAGCGGTGTGGACGTTGCGGCGTTGGAACAGAAGATCAGGGACATTGACGAGGAGATCAAGAGCAATGGCGGCATCAAGGAGTATCAAAAGGCGTCGATAGCCGGGCAGAGCGCGGGCCGGGGCGGCGACACGTCCAAGCTGCTTGTGAGCTGGTTGACTGAGGAGGGCAGTGCCTGGAAGACACCCGTCGAGGCCGGCAAGCCCTACTCGCTGCTCGAGATTGGCTGCTTGTCGGCCACGAACGAGTGCTCCACCTGCGGCATCTTTGGCCCCATTGAACGCATCGACCTCAACTCACAGGACCCCGCCAACATTAAGCAGCAGGATTTCATGGAACGGCCGTTGCCGAAAAGGGGCGGCAACGATAGCACAGACCGGTTCGATTTCATCTCGCTCTCGCTCGTGGTCAACTACGTCCCCGACCACTACCAGCGCGGCGAAATGCTTAAACGGTGCGTCCAGTTCCTCAAACCTCCAAAATCTTCCGATGCGCCCTTTCCCGGCCTCTTCTTTGTGCTGCCAGCACCCTGTGTCCTCAACTCGCGGTACATGACCGAGCCCCGCCTCAACGAGCTCATGGAGTCCCTTGGGTTCAAACTCGAGCGCCGCAAGGAAACGGCCAAGCTCGTGTACTGGCTTTATCGGCTCGTGGGCAAACCAGCGGCGGGTAAGACGAGGAGTTTTAAAAGGGAGGAGATTAGTCCGGGCGGGAATAAGAATAACTTTTCGATTTGCTTGAGGTGAGGGAGTGGTTTGGTCAGAGCGGTTGGCTGGCGCGTTGGCGACAATCAAGACATTTACCCGATACCACATGTGGGCGAAAGAAACCGAGGCATGGCTGCAGTCACTTGTCTAGGCATAACTGCTGCCTGGAACGAGGTCCACAGTCTGCGGTTTTCTTCGAAACGCTGTCAGTAACTGACCTTACTGCTGTGGGCTGCGCACCCAAATGTCCCTATGGACCTGTAACTATATAATGACAAATGCATTTAAACAAACGACATCTAATGATCTAGATTAAAAAAATCAATGAACGTTCTTTCAACACTACTCGAACACCTCCCCTCTTCAACTGTCATGTCGACTCTGGCAAAAAGAAACAGCCCTACGGGGGGCTCGAACCCCCAACCTTGAGATAACTAGTTATCATAAGAGTCTCACGCTCTACCGATTGAGCTAGCAAGGCCAATTTTTTGACCAAAAAGTTTCAATAGTCTACAAAAACGCTGTTGGTGATGTTAGTAATAGTGGTGAGTTTGGAAATATGGTTTTTGGTGGAGTGGAAATGCTTAACCTTAATGGGAAGTGAATCATGATTCATTTAAAATCTGATTTGCCAGAATTGGGGTAGTTTTGGTCATATCCAGACATTATCAATGATACCATATGAATACTAGTTATTGGCTGTGCACGTTTACAGTGACTAGTTTAGTTCCTCCAGATCCCTGCTCTTTACGTCCGCCTTGCCTCCCTCGCTGACCAGTTTGCTAGCCGTCGATGCAGTTTGAAGCTGTTCTCTGGTTGCTCAGCCCTGGTATGCTTGATATGCTGACATAACTTCTGACTTGCCAGCTTGAGCTGATTTACCCGAGGTACCTGGCATTGTAGCTCGTAGGCTCGTTGTTTCCGCCGTACCGTCCAGTGCGGTAGTTGATAACTTTAGACACATGTCCAGAACTCTTGCGTAGTTGGCACCTTCTCCCAACAAAAAAAATATTTATTTGACTGGGATCAATAAGTAAGTTGACAGCTCCAAGGTCTGATTGAGGACATTTGGACATTGGGCGGATTGGACACTGCTGGAAATACGCGCGCACAGCAGCTAGGCATGATAGTAGAGTAGCAAGTTCAATCAACTACTTAGTTTGCTTCAGTTGCGTAGTCAAAAGCCACAGCAATGTTACTTCTCTTGGCCCGCTCTTTTTTGCTGCTTTTTTGGCCGGCGGGTTCTGGATGCGCAGGCCAATCAGCGCACGCGGGTCGGGGACATGGTAAGCGGCGGCAGCGGTCGCGAGTCTCAGTGGCAGGCCCATCAACGCCAGGCAAAAGGACCGCTGAGACTGCTGTACTTGGCTGCCTCGTCCGCTTCAGCTGCTGGTCCGCTTCGTCTGCTTCGCCTTGTACAAGGCCTTTGATGACCTGTTCAGAGTATAGTGTGTATCACGTGACATTGCACACGAAACAGTACGCACCCGAGTCTTTCCTGCGCCAGCCCAGTCGCTTTTTTCACCTGCTAACATTGCTGCATTTTCATGGCCAACAGCGGGTTGTTTTAGCAAACTGTTGTTGCAGTGCATTTGCACGAGCCAGTCCAAGCTTCCCAGTTAATGCCGAGCCAGTCCTTCACCACCAAACTGCCAAAACTCAACGCTCTTTAAATGCTCCTTGAATCGTAGTTCAGTCCCTGCGTTTCCTGTCTATCTTGCGTAAGCTGCGTACTCTCCGCTGCTCTTTTGCCCGCGTTTCTCCAGCCCAGAGCCGCCTGCTTAGTCACTTCTGTGCACTTGCTTAGCGATCAAATACGCAGAAACAGGCAATTATCCGGGCAGATCGCACTGAAAAAAAAGCAAAAAACACAAAAAACACAAAAATTCTGTTGCGCGGCCCCAACTCTATTTTAATCTCCTTATTAGACTTCTCCAACCAATTTTTTTTTTTTTTTTTTTTTTCTGCGCTGGTTTAAATAAATTTCAGTTCCTCTCTTTTTTTTCTCTTTCTCTTCTCATCTACTTCCTTAACCTCTCCTCACCCCTTTCTAGGAACTAGGCTACACCTCCCATGTCTACCGCTACCTCCACCAACACTGAGAATCTCACTCAGAGATCGCTCCAGGCCAACCTCACGGGTTTCGGCGCCTACGACGAGCTCGAGCAAAACAAGGGCAAGACCAAGGCCACCATTGACACCAACGGCAACACCTTTGTCGTCCCCCAGCTCACCATCAAGGAGGTTTTGGACGCCATCCCCGCCGAGTGCTACAAGCGATCCTACGCTCGCTCCTTTGGCTACGTTGCCCGTGATCTCTTCTTTCTCGGCCTCTTTGCCTACCTGGCCCACGAGTACCTCCACCTCATTCCCTGGTTCTCCCTCAGAGTCGTTGCTTGGATGACCTACGGCTTTGTCCAGGGTCTCTTTGGTACCGGCTGCTGGGTTCTTGCCCACGAGTGCGGCCACGGCGGCTTTTCCGACTCCAAGACTGTCAATGACATTGTTGGCTGGCTCCTCCACTCTGCCCTTCTTGTCCCTTACCACTCCTGGCGCATCTCCCACGGCAAGCACCACAAGGCTACCGGAAACCTCAAGCGCGACATGGTCTTTGTCCCCAAGACTAGAGAGGAGTTCCTTACTGCCCACGGCATTGCTGAGCTCACTGAGGACGCTCCGATTGTCACTCTTTACCACTTGCTCCTCCAGCAGCTCTTTGGCTGGATCATGCACCTTTTCACCAACGTCACTGGCCAAAAGTACCCTACCCGCTCCAAGTGGGTTCAGAACCATTTCGTCCCTTCCTCCCCCCTCTTTGACAAGAAGGATTTCATGGACATTATCATCTCTGACATTGGTATCGCCATTACCTTTGGTGCTCTTTACCTTGCTTCTGCCAAGTGGGGATTCTCGTCTGTCTTTCTCTACTACGTTGTGCCCTACTTTTGGGTCAACCACTGGCTCGTCTTTATTACCTACCTCCAGCACACCGACCCTACCCTCCCCCACTACGACCCCGAGGAGTGGAACTTTGTCCGTGGCGCCATGGCCACCATTGACCGTGACTTTGGCTTCATTGGCAAGCACATTTTCCACGACATTATCGAGACCCACGTCCTCCACCACTTCGTTTCCCGCATTCCCTTTTACAATGGTCGCCAGGGCACTGAAGCTTTGAAGAAGGTCCTTGGCGAGCACTACCGCAGAGACGACTCCAACATGCTTGTTTCCTTTTTCAAGGTCGCCCGCGCGTGCCAGTTTGTTGAAGGCGACTCTGGTGTCAAGATGTTCCGCAACGCTAACGGTATCGGCGCTCCTCCCATGAAGGAGAACCGCTTGTCCGAGTAAGCCTGCGACATCATTTGTCCCTGTTCTCGTTTGTTTTTGATTTTTTAGTTGTGTTTGCTTTTTTTACTATACAAAGATGTTTTTTCTTTCATTCCTACATATATACAGATATAAAGTGTTATACAAGAGAATTGAATAAAAATGCAGTCTTTTTAAATAATTGGTATGGATTGATTGTAATCTAGTTTCTTGGTTCATTGGTTTGTCTAGGCCGAGTTACAGCCGGGCGAGAAAAAAAATTTAAAAATTTGGGTTTTTCTGTGGTTTGGGAACCAGGAACCGTGGCAAACCCAAAAAAAAAAAAAAAAAAAAAAAAAAAAAAAGTCGCTGGGGAGGTACGAAAACTGGATGTACTTGACTTTCTTGTTACTGAAACTTTGTTGGAGTGGCAACTTTGGAACGAAGGCTGCGAGGCTACAAGGCTAGCCATAAGCCTTAACTAAGTACTTGGTATTACCTATTTTCAACTTGAGCGTAAAAGGTTCACTTAGGAAGAAGGGTGCTGTGGAACTGTGGTTTGGATTCATGTAGGAAGCATCAGTGGAATCAAGTACGATGGATGATTGACAATTTTGATAGTCATGATGATTGGTTTTGTGCCTGATCGCAGCAAGCCAATCTTTGAATTAAATTGCCACCGCTAAGAAACACGGGAACAAGAACGAGAACAATGATCATTGGTGCCAGGAATACAAGGTCACAAGTTCAACGGATATGAGTAACTGTTTGGATTTGGCCTAAAACAAAGATTCCCGGCCACAACATTTGCGAAATGATGGGCAATGTAGTTGAGCAAGTTGTGTAGGTGGGCAAGTTTTGTTGCGAGCCTGCTCGAAGAGGTCAAACCGTTGTAACTTGCGCTCCCTTGCCAGGCAGGAAAGAAAAGCCAGCAACAAGCTGCGCGCGTACAATCCGACCTTAAAACAGCTCTCGAAACGTTCTGCCGGCGGGTACACGCCCAAGCTGGGGTTTGGCAATTTATTCCTAGACTTTTGTTCTTCCATTCAAGACCTACTTAACTTTCAGAAGTCTGCTGCGGGCAACGCACAAGCTGGGTTTGGCAGTTATAGGCCCACGACTCCCAGTTACGGCCTAACTTTTGAAAATTCTGCGGCGGTAGTCGATTGGTGTAATTCTGTACCAGCGACAGCAACCGTTGTAAAAAGCTGTTTGAAACTGGTGAAGGCGCAGTTTTCTCGCTAATTCCTGTTGTTGAAAGGAACTGATTGTATCAGATAGGCGGGTTCATAAGGACCAACGATGTTTAAGAGCCAACAGTAATCATTTGGTAGGTTTTAGAAATCACTTTCATGTATTTGATATACTCGCCTTAGCGATAACCAATACGCAACGTCTTCAACAAAATATTATGTAAAGCAGCGCGTTTTACCGCAATACATCCTGTAAGCCTAAATTATTTTGATTTTCAAGAATTGGCCTTGCTAGCTCAATCGGTAGAGCGTGAGACTCTTATGATAACTAGTTATCTCAAGGTTGGGGGTTCGAGCCCCCCGTAGGGCTTTCTTTTTGCTTCTTCAACTTAGTTGAATTGTTTTTTGTTTTTTCGGCTCTTTTATATTTGAATAATTTTTGATATCAAGTAAGTGCTTTTCTATTCATTTATTTGTGTTGCAGTAAAGGTTGTTGGATTGTGGCGTTCCTGATATGGCACATGCCACAAGGATAGCTCTCGCAAAAGTCAACATATTGTGTTTGCTGTTGTACTTGTTCGATTGTCGGCCATGCTTTAATACAACAAAGTAAAATCAATTGGATTATTTCATGACCGTACCTTTATGAGATTGAGCTTGATAGTTACAATAATTTGGAAAACTTGCTCCTGGCTTGTAGCTGCGACACATTGTCTCATCAATATCCAATGTACTGACACCAACAATCTTGCGCATTGCTGAACTTGTTTTAAAAGCTTCTTGATATCCAGGCATCTCTTTTTTCTTGAAAGTTTCTCTCAAATCTAAACTCAACAGGCAAAAAGGAAAGAGAATGACAGGACCTACAAAATTTATAATTGTTCCTGTTGGAACCCCCGGGTGTGGGAAAAACATTCTGGGCAAAGCACTTGCAGAGCTTTACCCCGACTGGCTTCATCTCGACAAATCCCTGATCAAGGGCATGTCGGGTGATGCCAAAACCAACTTTGAGACCATGTTTGTTGACTACTTGACTGGAAAATGTGGTGACAAGGAGACCAACATTGTATACCTTGACCGTAACCACCAGACGCGGTGGCACCGGAATGGCGTTACCTCGAACTTACAGAGCAAGTACAACAATGCGCAAAATTCGACTGCAGAGCCAAGCGAGTTTGTCTACATTTGCCTCAATTTTGGTCTGCCCCAAATCCAGTCTAGCGCCGACAACAGTGGCGCAGACGACGGCAAGTGGTCACAAATCAAAACCACCAACCAAGAACGTCTCTTGTCACGACCTGACTTTCAGCTGGACAACAACGGCTCCAACAAGGAACGAGAGCGCATGGTTCAAATAATCAGCCACTTCAATATGACATTTCAAAGAGTCAATTGCACTCGCTCGCCCGACTCTAGATTTGATTTAGTTGTAGACTTGGACTGCACGCAAGAGGATCACATTTTTGAGTACTTGAAGAAGATCATTGAAGTCCTGGGCCAGAAGTACGGAAAAGAGCTGATTCCGCGAAATGTCAGTGAAGAAGAGATGAGAAATGTTGCTGACAAGGTTACTAGCGAAGACAGCAATTAACATGTAACTATGGTCCTACCTTACAGTATATCTCAAGTTCGAAGAAATGCTTGCTTATTTGTGTAAAAAACTTGTAGATTAATTGTTTACAAAGCTCTTAATTAGTTACTAGAGTGACACTACGAGCAAAAATGTGTGAGTCCATCATCAGGAAATTTGTCATCAATTAATTTCTAAGTATCTAGGCCATGTTGTTGATATCTATAGTTTTCTTCATGCTTAATTCTGAGCCAGCACATTTGCAAGCTCAGTGTTAACCACTGGCGACTCTTCATGCTTTTGCAAATTTCGCAATTGATCCAGCAACGACTTTACCTGCGACTCGTACTTGGTCTTGCCCGTCCTCAGCAAAGCCAAGAGCGCACTTGCGGCTCGGACAGATTCGACCCTGACTTTTTCGTGATTTTGGTCAGAGGCGCAGGTGGCAACCACGGCGGTCCAGACATGGTTGAGTGCATGCCAGGGGATCTCAGAGATGGGCGGTTCAGTGGTGTACAGCTTGGCCAAAGACGCCAAATGGCCCGTGACTGCAATTTTGGTGCGCCACGTAAGAACAACCTTGGCAGCGGTTTCTGGAGCCAAGGCAGTAGCAAGGTAAGACGTCACCTTCCAAATAACACTTTCTTCTTTGTCAACTGGACCGAGTGAAGTAAGCCCTGGCTTGTCACAAATCTTGACAACTCCGGCCAAGACTTCATTGCGGGCCTCTTCCTTGGCCAATGCGGCCTTTGTAATACCTGCGCTTGCATTGGTAGAGGTCTTGCCGCCGTTTTCTGTACCAGTCATTTCAACATCACTGTCAGAGTCGCTATCGTCTTCTGCGTTGTTGGACAAGTAAGGGTCCGCAAGCTCAAACAACTCTTCGTACAGGTCTGACTGGGGGAATGCAGCCAGGTACTGACCAAAGCATCCAATTGCCTTGACTTGGTATTCCTTGTTCTTGCGCTTGGCCTCAGTAACAACCAGTTTGTTCAACTTTTCAATCAACTCAGGATGGCTTTGAACATATCCACTAGTCTTGGGGTTGGCAGCAAGCGACACTAGTGCTCCCAGAATAAGTTCTTTACCACTCCACGATCTGCCAGCACAGGCCTTGAAAAGAACCTCAAAGAGATTATCGAGGTCAGACGACGAAAGAACAGAAGAGTTTGCACCGCCGCTTCCCGACTGATCAGCAATGAGGTTACTACCGTCTGCTACAGCCTGAGCAGACACCTGTCTGACAATCCATTGCTGGCTTGACAAGTGGACACTGGCAAGGTCAATAATTTCCTTCAAGTAAAGACGAATCGCACCAGAGCCACCCGTGTTATCGGTCCAAGCGGTGGTGAAAAGTTCGCTGACTGTCTTTTCAGGGTCATGCTTGGCAATGTAAATAAACGGCAAAAATGCAGAAGCCAGTTTGTTGAACTTGTCTGACGCATGCTTTGACAGAGCGTTGACTGCAAATCCGGATACTTGTCTTGGTCTGGTAGACTCTGACTTGAAGTACTGGTCCTGTAGCGTGCTCGAGTATTTCAAGACGGCCTTGTCAGAAGCAATTCTAGCAAGGTAGCCACTGGATGTAGCGTACGATTGAGAAACGGTATCGTTGCGGTCAGTCAACTGGGAGTTGGAAGCAGCAAGAAGAGTGTCAGCATATGGCGCAACCGTTTGCAAATGTCTAATAGTCAAAGCAACCAGCACTCGACTTGCTCCCACCTTTGAGGGAAGGCCAATAGACTTGCGGATAGCAGACGAGAGACGAGGGACAAGAGCCTTCATCGTCTCGTCATCGTTGACCTGGTCAATCATTTGCTCCACGGCTTCCATAATTGGCGACCCTCTGATACTAGCAAGTCTGGACGCGTCAATCGCAGAGTTGGTGAGTCCATACTTGTCGGCATTGAGAGCAAGGTAGTTCATGGCTTGAGGCTCTAGCGTAGACATGAGAGTCAAAAGCTCCTCCACCAAACCTGGAATGAAAGGCTTGAGCATTTTGCCACCCTTTTTGCAGAGCTTAATGATAGTGTCCAAAGCAAACGACTGGACCTCCTCAGCATCAGACTGCAGGCCAGAGTTTCCGATCAAGAACGGAACCAAGTTGTCCAAAATTTGGGCTGCTCTCTTGGGGGAGGCACCGGCGTCAGCATCGACATGGCGCAAAAGGGTGTTTGCAAGACTTCTTGTCAATTGCATTCCTGAAGTGCGCACACTGTCCTTGATATCGTCAACAGTTCTGAAACTCATTTGCCAGATCTTTTCAAGTTTGTCTTGGTAGAGTTCGATAGGCTTGCCTTGGAGCAGGTCGGACAAGGCGGCAGCACTGGCTTGACGCACACGCCATTCCTTCTCGCCCATACCCTTCAAAAGCTCATCAAGAATATCATCAAAATTGTCATTGATTGCAGCAGTCTTGTCTTTAACCAATGCATCCCAAATGCCTTGCATTGCCCGCTGTACAGAAGGATTGGAGTCAAACTTGTATCTGTAGAGTTTGGGGATGAGAGTTTTTGACATGCGCTGGTTGTTTTCAAATAGCTCGTCCAAGTTGGCTTTGGAAAGAATGCTTCCAAGACCAAAGGCCGCTCCCTTGCGGGACGACCAAAGCGATGAATGAGCAGCCAAAGACATGAATCTGTAAATCAAAGAAGGGTCACCAATGTCAGACGCAAGGTTGAGAATATCCTTATAAGTAGAAACAGAACCGTCGCCTGTGTTCAACACACCAGGCTCAAACAATTGCGTGTCTTCAGAAACGGCACCAGAGTTGGCCTTTTTCGTATCGGCAGTGAAAGAAGTCACAAGACTTCTGACAAGGGTCTCCTTGATACTAGCGTCACCCATTTCATAAACCATACTTAGGCCACGAGAAGCAGACTCTTGGAGCAAGTCGTCGTGCTCGGGCAAAAATCTCATGAAAGCAACGTGAATATACTCGAGTCTGCTCTTCGTAGCAGGAAGGTGTCCACAGTATTGGAGCAGGGACAAGAGCCACAAACAAGAAAATTTCCTCAAGCTTGGCTTGGGTGACTTGGCAGCAGCCAATACCTTGTCAAGAACCGTTGATAAAATGTCAGGGCTGGACTCAGAAAATCTGGGCAGCACAGAAGAAGAGACATCCTGAATGTCCAAACTTCGCTTCAAAACCTTGGAGTCCCAACCCGCACCAACAATAGTAAGCGCCTCACCAGAGGAGAACATGAACTCGGTGTGCTTGCTGTTTGTAAGCAAAAACAGCTTATCTAGGTACTGAGTTTGAGTTTCCTGGCTAGCAAAGTCGGGGTCGCACAACGACAAGTAACCCAGAGCAAGCACGGCCTTTTCACTGTCCTTCTTGAGCGCAAGAGACTCAAAAGTTTCCTTCAAGGTGTCAAAGACATCCTTGGGCTGAGAAGAAAGCGCACCAAAAATACACAGCTGCGAAATGGCGCCTGTGCATGCATCAATCAGTTGCAAATTCTTTGAGGACTTGAAAATCTTGCTGACGGACTCGACAAAGGAGTTTAATGAGTCTTGGTAGTTCTGTACGTCGGTGCGTCCTCGAACATAGAGACGTGCAAAAATTGCACCCAAAGATAGAGTATACCCATGGAGTTTATCAACATGTTTGAATGTGGCATGGTTTGCATCTGCACTAACAAACGCTTGCAACTTGGTAATAATTGCACTAATGCTCTCGGTCGAGTTGTCAGGGTGGGTGGCGATAATACCATAACCAACACTGGCAATTTCACGCAGTTTCTCCCGAGATGCCTGCAAAACAGTCTCCAGCTTGTCCAAAACTTCAATTTGACTGGCAACAATCACGGAAGGAGACGATGACAACATGCGCAGCCAGACTTGGCCGCCATTTTCAATTTCAGAATGTGCCAACTCAACTCCGTCAAAGGCCAGCTTGACAAAGTCAACGATATGGCTGTACTCACCCGACTCTGTAATCTTTGCCAGGTGAGCAATGAAAATGTCTCGAACAGACTCGTCCAGATCAATGGCAGTTTCAATGCGCGTTGCCCAATTTTCGTCAACAGTCAAGGCAGTCTTTTTGCCCGCAACGGCTTCCATTACAAGAACCTGTTGCAAAAAGATGAGAATTGCATTATAAACGCTAAGTGGGAACCCTTTCAGTTGGGGTGATGGGGTTACACTGATGAGTCTTGAGCTGACTTCTGAGACCAAAGTCATGAGCTCCGAAAACGAAGGAAACTGGACCGAGTATGTGCTGTCATCGCTAGACCTGATTGCCGTAGTGTTGACGGTCTTGAACCAATGCGGGTGCAAACCTCGTTTAGCTTCTTCGAGAATGTCAGAACGGTTCTCTCTTTTCAATCCCAGCAGACAAATGAGACGGGCAGTGGGATCTGAAAATGGGTAGGCACGGACGGCGAACTTGACTGCAACGTACTTACAGCTGTCGTCAGCTTGAGGGTCCAAAAGATACTTGAGTAGAAGTTCTTTGAGGTTTGTCTTTGCACTCTCATCAAGCTGGTCAATTGCAGGAAGAATCTCAGAAAGCGCTTCCTGGATAGATGGCCGCATATCAGGGACGTCCTTTTCAAGCGAGTCAAACAAGAAAGTAATGAACCCAAGATCTGTAATCATGGAAGGCTGTCTACTGATAACAGATCCAATCGCTTCATAAGCAAGCGATCTGACAGAAAGAGTCTTTTGGTCACTGTTGGGTAAACGCGGCCAACCGGTGCTAGTAATCCACTCTCCAATTGTCTTCACTAAGTCCTTTGCAATTCCAGACAAGACTTGATCAGATGATTGTTTTGCCATCCATCGGATGAATGAGAATCCGGCGTGTATTAACTTGAAATAATCGGTGTCCATTGCCTTTTGGACAATTTCAAATGGTCTAAGGTTGGCTGCCAGTTTGCTTTTGGCGAGTAGCTGGACAGCATGAGCCTGCACGGTGACTTTTGACGGAAGGATTCCCTGTGTAGGGACGCCCATAACAAGTTGGTACAGGTAACTCACGCGTGCCTCGTCTTCCAAATCAACCTTGAGTTTTTTGAAAGGAGACTCAGCTGGCTGATTGACAACTGAGTTGATATCATGTGAAGCGACTAGGAGAGGAAAGTACAAATTGGCGTCAGAGAACCCTCCGGCGTTCAGAAACCGGAGAGCATGCTTCTTGGTTTCCAGCAAAAAAGCACCTGAGAACTTTTCTTTTGAGTTTTGCGTCAAGAACTCGTACTGGTCAAAGTTGAGCCCCGGGCAGCGGTATGGAGGGCTCACCTCAGCGTCACTCAGTGGCGACAGGTCTAGAAGGAAAAGGTGGGTGAATTTTTCAGCCAGGAATTCTGCGTCCTGAGGGCGAGTGTCAAAGCCATAAGTGGTAGCCAGACTGTCTGCTTCGGCCGATCCGCGCTCGGGGGCCTTCCAATTGGCAAGGACTTTGAGTAAGACGTAGAATATGGACGACGAGTGTTTTGGTGGCAGCGAGGCAATGCCCTTGATGAGCGACGGTATCAATGAGCCTTGCTTTTCTTCAGGCAGTCTAGGAACGCCCATCTGAACGTACATGAGACAAAATGAACGGACCATGGACGTGTCCAGTCCTTGAGCTACATTGGGCGTATGAAACTGCTCCAAAAGCTTTTCGACAGGAAGCTGGAAGTCGCTGAGATTGTTAGCAAAAGATAAAAGTGAGTGAGGCAGACGTACTCAGACTTGATTCTGGTGCCGATATGCTGGCATATTTCAATGACTTTGCTTCGAACCGCGGCGTGGGGGGAGGCGAGCTTGAGCAATAGTGGGGGCAAAAATGTATTGAGAAGCGTCGAAAGCTTTTGATCCGTGTCGGCCAGGACAATTTTGAAATCGACCTTGTTGACCAGCGCCAATTCAGCGTCAGCCATGGTGAATGAAGTATTATCTTGAGGTCAATTGAGAGGGAATGGGTGTGGGGGAAGATTGATGAATAGTTAGGAATGTGTGGGAGTGGCAAAAGATTTGGCTGGATAGTTGAAATTTCCAGCTTGTTTTCGTCCAAGGATCTCGTATCTGGGGCCACGCGAGAACTGACAAAACCGCGGAATGGCACAGCCGTGCGTGTAGCTAGAAGTTATAGTGATTATATAATCTGCTTATCAATGATTACCTTATTATACCATAAAGCGTCACGTGTTTTGGTACCTACCAAAAGCGCACCCGCAAACTTGCATGGGCCAACGGCTTTTTTCTGAAACTGCGAAACCCTTGGACAAGCAGCAGCAATCACTGCCAATCAGCAAATCCACTAGGCGCATATAGTTAACTGACTAACTAGTCATTAGTCAACCACGACGGTGCAGAGTTTGGTGCTTTGCGTAGGTGCAGCTGCTGGGTAATTAAAATGGCTGCCAGTGTGGCATAGTTGGGCTGCCTTGGTATTTTGAAAACACCACCAAGGCAGCCGAGTTGCGTGCACCATCATCATTTAATCACGGAGACCTTGCTAAACCTGGTCATGGCACCGTCACGGCTGGTGTGGCTTTTTTTTATTATTATTTTTTTTTTTCATTATTTGATTTTTTGTTTATTATTTCGGCCACTGATAAGCAGCGCGACGACTCGCTTGGTTCCAGTCGGTCGTTTTGGTGCTGCTGGAGCCTGGAGGATAGGTTCAACCGCCGGGCCCGACTGCCTCCGAGTTTGGAATTGGCTTTTGCGGAACAAAACGCCGGACCCAAGTCGAGTAAGCAAAAGCGCTGCTGATAGTTGCATTGCAATATCACTTGCAAATGCAAAGGGCCACTCACGTCGCTGCAATAGTTTTGCTCGTAAACATGCACTGTTCTTGTGTCGTGTATCTTGTGAAATGTCTGAAATGTCTGCTCTTGCTGGAGTCAAACCCAGGCTGTACTCCCATTGGGCTGCCGCTGCTGCTGACCTGGAAGGTTGGAGCATCATTTCAACATGGTTGACCTCAGCTACCCTTTTGTTCTAGACTAGTCTAGATTAGAAATAAGCTTGTAATCTCTGCGGATAAGTAGGCAAAGTTTGTTTGGTCCAGTGGGTTTTGTGTATTTCTGCATTTTTTCTGGGCCTGCAAAAAATGAAGGTTTGGACCCGCGCAGGGAAAACACCGGCCATAAGAGCATCGCACCAGGCTCCGACTGCGATACTGAATCGTCTTCCAAGATAAAGACGTGAGACCAGATGTCTTTATAGGTAGCTAAGTACTAGCTATTAAAAAGAACTCTGCGGGAATACGACTGCCGGCACTGCAATTTCATGCCCACCAAATTGTTCCTTCCTTTAACGACATGGCCGTCTCATCGACTGGGCTGGCTGCGATAGCTCGCGAACCTTACTTGGCTAGCTACGCCAGACCAAGCCCACGCAAGCTCTGCTGATAATCTGCCTGGAACCTTGCTTGCTGGAACTGGCAGCTTGCGGGACTTGTCGAAACTCTACGCAGAGTTCAAAGAGTTGGACGCCGGCGCAAACCGTTCTCCAAAGCCATTTCGGTTAACTTTTTTTTTTTTTGGTATTCTGCAACAATTTTTTGTATTTTTTGTATTTTTTGTAATTTTTGTAATTTTTTGGGTTTTGCTAAGAATAACCAGGAAATATAAATACAATCCAACAATCCAGCCCTCCAGGAATTTATCATTATCCGTTTCCCTGCTCCCTCCCCTTTTCCTCTTCTCTTGCCATCCCTCGCCACCAGTCCATACATCTCAGCCTTCTCTATATCCGTCTACGCAACACACACCATGCCGTCTCTCGACCTCTCCATCAAGTCTGTCTCCGGAACAGGTAAGCGCCGTCTCTTTTACATCCCAAGCCCCCTTTGCCACTAAAACTAACCCATCCACCTTTCAACAGCCTACACCTTGCAAGTCGACTCCTCAAAGACTATTGCTCACATCAAGGCCATGCTCAAGGAGCAGGACTCTTCCATCCACCCCACAGCCTCGTCTCTCATCTACGCAGGCAAGTCGTTGGACGACACAAAGACCCTCGAAGAGTGCAACATTCCCAACGACTCGACTCTCCACTATGCAAGCGGCAACACCAACAGCACCAACGCCCTGGAACTGACCTTCCAGCAACCACAACACAAGATCCCCACCTCGGCCATCAAGTCCTCAGTCACAAAGAGCAGCTCGTCGCCAGCGCGCAAGAGCAAGAAGCGCTGCTCTGCCAAGAACTGCATCTCCATGCCCCTGCGAAACGTGGGCGACTGCTCCTTGTGCGAGGGCCACTTTTGCTCCAAGCACAGACTCTTGGAACAGCACCAATGTATCGGCCTCAAGAACTGCAAGCAACAGCTTTACGAGTATGTTCCACACCCCCCACTGTTACCCAACAGCACGTTTACGTCTCTTTGTCATTTGATGGTGTGTGCTCTATTTGCCACTTCGTTGTGATCGACCTGGTGTTCTCATGTGCTCCCATGTGCTCCCCCACATAATATAAATGAAGCTAACTCTTTTTCTAGCCGCAACGCAACCAAGCTCCAACAAGAGCAGACCGTCGCCAATAAGGTTTAACAAGACACATCGCCGTTGAACCAGGTGTTTGAGGTTACCGGCCGCTCTACAGCAAATACAACGGGCCCCATTTCCCCAGATACCAGACACCCAACAAGACTTTTTACGTCCTCCCTACTTCATCTCCAGATTTATTTCTTCTTGCGTTTTATCGACTTCTTCTTCTATATATCTAGGCATCTCATACCCCCCTTTTCATCTCTTTGCCCTCGATGCCGGCATCTCACGATTATGTCACTCATGTTGTTTTCTTGTCTCCTCTGTACCCTTCATCACCCTATTTATTTATTAATTCCAGTTCTATTATCTGTATCTGTAACAATCTATTATAGCCGCGAGTCTAGTACGTACATAACCACTGTCTCTCTTCATATCTAGTCTATTTCAGAGAGCCGTTCTTGTAGGCAATGCCGTGGTTGACGGCATCCCCAACATTGTCAAAAATGAACTTTGGCTGCGCAACAATGCTCTCCAAGTCCTCATCCCTAAACACACCAGTTCGCACCAGCAAACTGTCCCAGCCGTAGTTGTTGCCGCCCATGATATCCGATGCCGGGTTGTCGCCAACCATGTATACCTTGTCAAAGGGCACGTCGTCGCCATTGTTGCTCCACCGGCGCAAAACGGCGTCGGCAAACTCGTAGGTCAGCTTGTGCGGCTTGCCGATAACGGTCGACTCGAGCTGCGCGCCGCCCGTCAGCTTCTTGTACAGCGCTTCTAACATGATGCGGAACGCGCCTTGCCCGAACCGCGGAATGGCGTAGGAGTTGGCCCACAAGAGGTCGTCGTTTGAAAAGTAAATGGGCACCGAGGGCACGTTGAGCCCGGCGCCGTCAGCGTGCCCGCAGTGCGCGTGGAGATCGCGGCGCGTGCCAAAGTACCCGTGCTGGGACAGCAACAGGTCCAGGACCACCTGCACGTCGGTGCCCATGTCGCGCGGGTCGTTGAAGACGAGGATGGCGTCGATCTTGGCCGCGCCGGAACCCGGGTTGTACAAGTCGCGATCGCGCGCAATGGACTCGAGCTCGGCGCCCTTGATTTGGTGGAAGGGCCAGACGGCCGGGTTGGCCTTGACGACATCTGACGGGATGACGGCGTCCTTGAACCCGTAGACGTCCTCGGCGACCTTTCTGCACTTTTCGCCGTCGCCGCCCACCACCAGCACACGGTTGTACTTGCTCGCGAGCGCCTTGAACGGCGTGTGCGACTGCACAAACTGCTCTTCGGCAATGGGGGTGCCCAAAGCTTTGGAAAGGTCCTCCACGCGCTCCCTCTCGGACTTGCCGCCGCCGTTCGTCAGCAGGATCCAAGGGATGTTGTTCTGGTTGAGTGCCTCGAGGGCCGGCTTGGCCTGCGGGATGGTCTGATTGCCGCGGATCAGGACTCCGTCAATGTCGAATGCGTAAGCGACCCGCTTGGGTTCGCTGACCGTGCGGAGATAGGGCCGGCCGGCGTGGAAGAAGCGGTTCAATGCCGGGGCGGCGGCAGACGCTGCCCGGTAGCCATTGTGGAGTGTCTGGGTTCGTAATGCAAGCATTGGGGTGTGTAATTGAAGCCGAAAATAAATGTAGTTGACAGGCCTGAGTTGAAATGCAAAGTATAAAGCAAAGAGTCGAATTATTAACGTGGTGGTGTTTGCAAGAGTTGATTTGATTGATTCGAGAAATTGTCGAGCTTGGACTTTTCGGCGCTCGCTTCAGATAGGCCTTCGGGCAGAATGACTAAGCGCCGCCGCGCGCGCTCAGCAACATTTCCCCGTGGGCCAAGGACGACGATGATGGGGATGCAGACATGAAATTTCTATAATACAATACTAAATGCTATGGTACAAAAAATAAAATCTATCGATCGTTCAAGTTCATGAGATGTAAAAGAGAGCATCATGTTTTCTTAGAGTCCTTCTTCGATTCTCCAGCGCTCGCCCTTGTCGAGCTTGACAATCACCTCACATGCAAATCCAGTAACCAGCAAACCTGGCGGCCTGCTTCCTGCAAACTCAATAGCAGCAGCTACATCCCGGAGCCTCGTTCGAATGACTCGTTGGTCAGGACAACTCGCACGCTCAATTACACAGCAAGGAACGTCCAAGTCCCATCCCTTTTCTTGCAAGGCCTCAACCACCTTATCGATTCGGTGGAGGGCCATCAAAAAAACGGTTGTTCTGCTCTCGACCCACTCGGGTATGTTGGGCAGTGCACCGCGGCGGCCGGTGCCGGTGCAGACCAAGACCTGGTCCGCAACTTCACGGTGTGTGGGCGGGATCTTGGCGACCAGGGGCGCGCTGAGCGCCGACGTGATACCAGGGACAACTTCTGGCGTAAAACCCTTGCTTTCAAAGTAGTTGAACTCCTCTGCTCCACGGCCAAAGATGTAAGGGTCGCCTTGCTTGAGTCGGACGACGTAGTGGCCTGCTTGCAGGCCTTCAAGACCGAGCTGCAGGAGTTCTTCTTGAGCACGCTCAGCGTTTCCGGGGAACTTCTTCGCAATGTGGACTGGCGTACGGCGAGGAATCAATGCCAAAACGTCTTCAGGCACCAACTTGTCGGCGAGAATGATATCGGCTGAGGTAATGGCTTGGAGAGCGGCGGTAGTCAAGAATGCAGCGTTACCTGGACCAGAGCCGACTAATGCAATGCGACCTGTGCTCTTGACGTCGATGGAAGGCGTGGAAGCCGGCGCGTCCAGCTTTTGGCGGTATTCTTTAGACAGCTCTTCGACAGAGATGGATGCAAGTTTTGATAATGGGTAGTACTCGACAACTTGAGAGAGCCATCTTAGTCGCTGCTTTTTGCGCTCTTCTAGAGACTCGCTGTGCTCCAGCACAAGTGTGTTCAAATCGGTCTGGCCTGCATCATCGTCTTCTTGTCCCACTGATCCAAGCTCTTCGCCGTCTTCTTTTGTAATCTTTGCTCGCAGTTCGCCGACCTTGGTGCATATTTCGTCAATGTTTTGGGGCAGAGACTTGGCCGCCTCGCGCTTGATTCTGCTCGCTAGTCGGCAGCCTTTGCCATTGGTAGTGACACCCAGTTGGAAATCGCCCTTGGTGAAGTGAGACAGCAGGGTGAAGGTGCAAAACTCTGGCAAGTCGGCAGAGTTGATGGGGATGCGAAGGCGCTTGCAAGCTGCGTAGATTTTGCTGATTCGTTCTCTTTCAGCGTACTTTGGTAGAGTAACAAACACACCGTCGACGACTCCATCAACCTCGTCGCGGCCAAGTGATTTGAGTTGATCCAGATCGAATGTTGATTCTACTCGAATGTTGTTTGCAGTTGTGAACTCTTGGAGTCGCTCGTCTGGACTGCTAACCCCGCACAGTATTGGAACTGCACCGTGATCCAGCAGGGTCTGGAGTCGTGATATGGCCAGCCCAGATCCGCCCACAACCAGGTACACTAATCCCTCTAAATTTTGGCTCGTCAACAACCCGACCATTGTGCTTGCGTCGCTATACGTGTGTAAATGAATGTGGCGAACGGAAAGACGAGAGCTGTGATAATTTCTTGCATTTCGAGAGAAATTCTGGCTCGCGCGGAGCCTTTATAATGCCGATTGTGTCATTCGAGGAGACCAGTTTTTCAGCGTGGATGGCGAATGTCGCAAGCCACACCTGTGGCTGATACAATATCACGTGCAAGTGCGATATCTTGCGAGCTCGTTGTGGCTGTTCTGTGGCTAATTATTGATGAGGTAATGGGCTTACAAATGATGACTACACAATTAGCTAATCCGAAAAAAGTAGGCTGATTTCAAAAAAAATTTCAGTGGGAAAGGGCCGGAGCAAGGCTCAAGACGTTTGCGGTGAAGAGATTTTATGCACTGACTTTGATTTTTCAGAGAGTTTTTTTTTTTCAGACACTACACTTTAATAGAATAATTGCGACCATGGGCAAACGACCTCAGGGATTACACAAGGCTGCGCTGGCCAAGAAGAAGAAGCGGCGCACCGAGGCCCCAGCGCCGGAACCAGTGGCCGAAGCTGGACCCGCTACTACTGAAACAACAGAAAGCCCCGAAGAAGAAGAAGAAGAAGAAGACGGCGAAGAAGTCACATTTCAGTTCGACAAGGATGTTGACCCAAATAATGAGCTCGAGTCTCTTTACGCCATTTACGAGTCCTACCAAAATTCAAATTCTCCACCAAAACTGGTGTACCTGCTCATTCACACATGCGACAACATTCTCCGTCTACACAGTAAGAAGCTTGAGAAGTTGGAGTCTGGCGAGCCGGCCGCTGAAAAGAAGGAGGGCGACGAAGTCGATCCAATTGACTTGATCCCAGAAGTTCTCCCCGCTCAATTCCACAATATTTATGCCATTTCGTTACTGGCCATGGCTAGAATTGTGCAAGACGAAGAAGAAGAAGACGAGGACGAAGAGGGAGACGAGGACGAAGAAGAAAAGCCAGCCAAGAAGGGTAAATCCGAGGATGCACAGAAGGACACTGCCAAGGACTTTATTGAGGCCGGTTTAGACCGTGTCAACAGTGGACTGGAGACTCACCCCGACTCGTACGAGTTGCTCTTCACCCGTGCTCGCGCCAGAATTGTCAAGGTCGCCGAGCAATTGAAGCGTGACACGGTCAATACACTACGAAACTACCCCAAGAAGCTGCTACCTCCAATTGACAAGGCATTGCAAGATTTCGAAAAGGCTGAGAAGATTGTTTTGGCCGACTCTGACAAAAAGTACACTGAGCAGGAACTAATTACCATCCAGCTATTGCTTGAAATTGGCGAGCATATTGGAAGCAACTGGGTGCTTGCATCCATGGACGAGGACGAGGATGGCGACGACGAACAAGGCGAGAATGCGAATGACGCCGAGTACGCTGCCGAGCTCAGAATTGTGCGCGACAACTACCTCGACTGGAGCAAGGAGAGATACCTTAACATGGCCAAGGCCAGCGATGACGGCAAGGGCAAAACCGCCTCCTCCACAAATGAGACCGCCAAGAAGACGCCTTTCCAAATTCAACGCGAGGCCTCCTTGGGAATCGGTAAGTACTACCTGGCCAAGGCCGCTCCGTACATAGAGGAGTACGAAGAAGCAGTCGAGATGTTTTCCGACGACGAGGAAGATGACGCAAAGGGCGAAGACGACGATAAGGACGAAGAAGACGAGGCCAAACGCCTGCTGGGCGTTCTCAGAGCCAAGGCCCGCCAGTTCATGACCCTGTCGATTGAGTACCTGCTCAAGTCCGAAGACGAAGAGGACGGCGACAACCTTGTGCTCATTGCCGAGGCCCAAATCTCGCTGGCCAACCTGTTGCAGGACGAGACTGAGCAGGAGCTCTTGTACAAGGAGGCGTCGTTGAGACTGAAGAGGGCGCAGAGACTGGGCGCCGGAGACTTTACCGAGCTCATCCGTGACCTGCAACGTTAGATTTTGTTTCAACTTTTAATTGACTGGTTCTGTTATTATTATTGGTTGATTGTGATTTTTTGTGTTTGAATTGTATGTTTGTACTGGCTTCAAAGTGTAGTGCAACGGCAGAGGTACTAGTGATGTATCAGGGGTTTCTGCAGAAACCCAACAATGATCATAGGCATTTGCTAGGAATTGCAAGTAAAAAGAGAATCAATTGTCGTTGATTCTTCGCAGGTCAAGTGAGAATCTATTCATGATGAACTGGTAAAGTTTCTTTTGCAGCCTCGGTTCAATGATATGTAATTACAATTTTCACACTATATTCAATTTCAAGTAAGACATCTCGTCGATAACCGAATTGCCGGCATCCGTGGACTGAAATTTTATTTAATTAATTAATCGTTCCTTTTTCGACGCCTCGGTAGGGGCACTGTTTACATAATTAATCTAACACCATAGAAAAAATTGAAATCGATGTTTGCATTCATTGCTTCACCGCTCAACGCAGACTGCGCATTTACGCAAGGAAACTAGGGAAAACCCGTTCGGGGAAACCCAGCTCAGTTCTGCGGAAGAGTTAGGCTGCTGGTTTGGGCCTGCCCCTGTGTTTGGGTGCCCGCGAGGTGACTGAAGAAGTTTCTCAGTCTGTCCAACCCCCCAGCTGTGGATACGAGGCTTTCAAAGTCTCGTTCGTTTTGGATGTGTGCTTCTCTGGCTTCTTGGTACTTGGGACAGTCGAAGAGTACGTGCGATGGGGTCTCTGAGGATTGACAGGATGAGCACATCCCGTCTCCTATGTTGAACCTCCGTTTGAGGAATGACGCAG
>JAJMHN010000164.1:0-37938 GCA_030566025.1 Geotrichum cucujoidarum
CGGTCGAGGGCAGCGTCAGAAAGGAGCGCGTCACCAGACAGGCCATGCGCGCGCGCAGGGCGCAGCGGGCCGCGAGGCAAGCCGAGCACGCTGCTTTCGCCGCCACCAAAGCTCTCCGCCGCGCCAAAGCACAGGCGTTGGACAAGGTCGCAGAGGCAGAGGAGGCGGTCAAAGCCGCAGAGGCACTCAAGCGCGAGCGCGACGCGGAAACGGCCAAGGCGTTACAACGACTCGAGATTACAAAAACAGAGCCAATACCAGAGGCTGCCGTCATCAACGGCCGCAAACGCAAACGCCGGCGTCGGCCGCGCGTGCCCAAAAAGAAACAGGAATTCGATTTGGAGTCTTTTATATTCTAGAAAACGAAGTTGTCTCGTTGTTTATTGTGTATAATAATGTATGTATTTAATGCTAATGTAATGTTTTGATCAAGTTCCGTCTTGGATGTCCTGCCCCCCCATGCTCGTGCGCCGGCTCGCGGCGCGGCTGTTTCCCGCGCTGACCGTCGTCGAGCTGCACGCCGAGTCGCCAGGGCTGGCCGCGCCCCCGTGGTTCCGCGCCGAGCCGTTGTTGTGGCTGCGCAGCGACACAAACGTTTTCGAGTGTTTTGTATGCTGGTTGTAGTGTTGCTGTGTGAGGTACTGGTGCTGGTCGATTTCAAACTCAAAGTTGGCTGCTGCCGATGCACTACTTGTACGATCCCAGCCGTCGTGGCTCTTGGTACGAGTCACTTGTTTCAGCGTCTTGAACGAGTTCTTGCGCGACACTGAAGGCGACCACGCCGTGCGCACCGTGGGGCTGCTCGTGCCAATGTTGAACATTTTGGCCAGGTCCTGGCTCGAGTTGCGTTTGATGCTGGCGCCGTTGCCGCTACCACCGCTGCTGCCGTTGACATGGATAAAACTCAGGCCCTCGGAGTTGTGCCGCACGTGGTTGCGGGACTTGCTCCATGTCGACGTGACCGACCCGCGCTGCGTCGTCTTTTGCGCTGGACTGTCCTGTCCGCCGTTGATTATAATGCTGCCGTTCGTGCTATGCCGTTTCGACGTGCTGCGTTGTAAAGGCACAGACGTCATGGCCGCACTGGCCGACATGGTGTCGAGGCCGTTAATGTTGGCCGTGCTGTAAAACAGCTTGCGACCTAGTTCCCGACCATTGCTGCGCACAATGCCGTCGCGCCGCGTGGGGATCATGCGGCCGCGCAGTTTATGAATGGTCTTGTCTAGCGCCAGCTCGACGGCGCAGTGGTTTCGAATCAGCCCCATTTGCGGCCAAGTGGCGCGAGCCCCACGGTCAAAGGCGCCAAGGAAAACTTGCGTCGTTGGGTTTTTAAACAGCGAGACCATTTCACTGGCCTTGACGTCGGGCACAATGGTAATGTCCCCCGTGTATTGCTGTGTAAGCAGGCTGCGCATCTTGGACGACACGTTCTTGAGAATGGAGAGCTCGCTCGCAATCAGCAAGTAATGGCTAAACTCGTCACGCACCACCGTTTGCGTCTCGTGCCAAAGCCAGCTGAGCCGGCTCGTGCTAAGCCCGCTAATAAGCCGGCTGCTGTGTAAAAGGGGCGCCACGTGTGGGTTTACCTGGCATGCAATGAAATGGTCGACATTGAAAAGCTCCGATAGTCTCGTCAAAGGCAGGTCATTGTCAACACTGCCATCGATATACTTGAGCGGCGACGCTGACCAAGGGACGTGTTCACCGGTAGTACTGTCCTTGGCCAAGAGTGTATAACTGGAAAAAATGAACGGCACTGAACAACTCGCACAAACGGCCGACCAAATCAAGACGTTGGGCGCTGTCAGGTAGTTGAGCAGCCTCGCCGACTCGTAAATGCTCGCAGGCGACACAGTCACATTCAGAATCTTGCGCGTGCGGTTATACGCCTCTTGGAACGTCAAGTCGCCTAACAGCCGCTGCATGGTCATGGCAAGGTACTTGTTGTCAAGAATAGTCCCGTGTTTAAGAAACCGCGCCAGCCTGACAAAGACACTCTCTTCATTGCCCGTTTCTTCAAAAATGTCAAACGTTTCCTGGATAAGCCGCTCAAAGAGACCCTCAATCTCATAGTCGAAATGGACGCAGAGAATGCTGGCAAAAATGCTTCCGGCACTGCTGCCGCTGATGATGCGAGGGAGGAGCCGTTGCTTGAGGAGCGAATGCATGACGCCCGTGTGCAAGATACCCAGGATACTGCCGCCGCTGAGCACGAGCGCCGTGTGGCCGTAAGCTTTGCGCGTGGCCACAAGCGTGTCCAGCGTCGTCTCGTTCGACCCTTCCTCCAGCAACGTTCTCAGCGCCTCCTCGCACTCGACAATGTACTCCTCAATCAAGCGCTTGGTGCCCGTGTGCGAGACCTCGTACAGCCGCGAGTCCCCCATGTTGCCCAGGTTGCGCTCAAACCCCGTCCGCACCAGGAACAGCAGCCGCGCGACATCGCCTTGCTCCCTGGCCTCTCTCAGCTCCCTTGTCCGCAGCTGCACAAGCTCCCAGTCGTAAATGTCGCTTTGCGGGTCGTCCTTCCAGGGCGTGAGCCCCTGCAGCTCGTCGAGCTTGGCTGCGGCGGCCTCGTACTCCTCGTACGAGTCGGCTGTCTTGAGCAGCCGCTGCTGCTCCTTGACCTTCTCGTCGATGCCAAACACCGTCTTGAGCGCCGTGCTCGCTGCCGCCCTCACCGCCCCAGTCCACCCAGACTCTGTTGTCGCTGTTGTTGCTGTGTCCGCCGGCTGCAGTACATTGTCGCCCATTGGTCTAGTTGATTCAAAACCGCGCTAAATGCAAAAAAAAAAAAGTGTTTCTTGTTTAATGTTCGTTTGTGGTTAATAAGAAAGAAGAAGGGAATGGCGGCCCCATTGTTTGGTCCTGAGGAGAGGCCTTCATTGTTTTGGGTTTCTCCGCGCCCTGTGAAATTAAACCCAGAGAAAAACCCCACATTGCAAATGTTGCGGGAAGAAGGGACCGCCCAGTTTGACATGTGACATGTAGTCATGTGACATAGAGTCATGTGATAGTAAAATTGCAAGTTTCAATCAAGTCACATGACTAGCTGGTTACCCTGCAGTACTATGCCCTAACTACGCCAGCCCTAACTTACCCTGCTGTCATTTCTCTGCTATAAATTCCAGCGGCCTCTCGCCCCTTCTTGTTTTCTCTTCTCTCCTCAAGCAGAAGTTCGGTATCTTCGTACATTGCCCTTGCCTTTTACCAGAGCAATCCGGGTATCGGCTTTACAAATGCTTTTATGAATTGAGTTTTTGGAAATCTTTCGTTTGTCCTGACTTCGTTTGAACACCAGTTGTAAACTGGGTTGAAGAAGGGCAATTGAACTGAGTGCGGATTGGGGGTTTTTGATGTCAATGTTCTCTTGACTGAGTTTTTTTTTTTATTTCTAAATAAATAGTGAATGCAATTTTTTTTCTTTTAAACTATCAGTTTGTCTATCATTTCTCGTAGCTTGTTAATTGACGCGACGCGCCTTTTGCCGTTGCTGGTCCTGGAGCATGAGCTTTTCCAGTACGCTGCTGGATTTACTTGATGCTGATGAGGTTGGTTTCTTGTCCTTGTGGACTTTGCTAGAAGCAGCGCCAAACACGTTTGGTTTTTTCGTGGTCGGCTTCTTTGCAAACACGTTGCCCGTTGCCGGCTTTGCTGCCGGCTTTGCTGAAGAAGTTGTTGGTGTCGACGCTGGCTTGCCAATGCTCAGCTTCACGCCCGCGTCGCGTTTGAGCTCATGCCGGCCTGCATCAGCCTCCCCGTCCTCCGGCTTGCGCGCTGGCCCCGCCGCCTCAATCTGTTTCTTGAGCAGCATCGCCGCCGTCTCCTCCTCCGCCTCCTCCTCGCCCTTCTTGCGCTTCAAGTACTCCCTTCTCTCCACCGCCTCCGCCGAGTTGTCCACGTACGCCACACACAGGCCCTCTGTCTCCGAGTCCTCGACCTTGACAATGCCCAGGCTGCCGAGGTACCGCACAAACTCGCCGAGACTCGCCCACCGCGTCGCGTTCATGTGCACGTGCTCCTTGTTGCTAATGTACTCCTGGTAGAACCGGTTCGCGTTAATCTTCTTCTCGCCGTGGCTGCTGCGCAGCAACCGCACAAAGTCGGATTGGAAGTCGCGTGAGAACTCGGCAATCTTGTTGCCGCCGCCGCTGGAGCCGACGGTCAGCATCTTGCGCACGTGGGACTCGCTTTGGGTGTGGCACTTGAACCCGTTCTCGTCGCGGCACTGCTTTTCGCAGACTGTACAATGTTAGTAAAACAAATGGCCCACATGTTGTTTGCTTAGAGGGGGTACTCACCTTGGCAGTACCAGCGCAGGCGCTGCAGGCCCTTGGCCTTCATCTTGTTCGCCACGTACTTGGGCGTCCCCACTTCAGCTTTGCCCATTGCTGTCTTTGTCGGGTTATATGTAGATGTTGTGTGTTGACGGAGTTGGAGTTGAAGATCCGATGGCAATTTTTTTTTACTGTTCAGTTGGGAGTTTGATCACGTGACTATCTATAAATTAGTTTTTGAGTTTTAGAAGGAGCCTTTTTCTGTGCCTGAACGGTTCATCGAAATGGCCTGAAATCTTGATTTCATACAAAAAGGCGTTTATCGCACAAAGCCAAAGGGGGGAACTCTAAACCAAGTACCAAGTAGCGAACTATTCAGTTGGCCTCGCAACTGAATTTGATTCAAGCAGCGGGTTTCTTTTTAGTGGGTTCTTCTGACGGGCAGCGGGCAGCTCTGGATTTAGACTACATTCCAAGCCAGCCTTAAACGGTTGTTCCTGGTCAATCGATTAATACGCCGCCGTTAAATAAATAAGATCTGCTAACTAGTAGCTAAGTACCAGGGCATTTGAGCATTGAGCATTGAGCACTGATCAACTAGATTTATAAGTGATGATTGATAATGGGAGACGGTTTCCTTCTTCAAATAAATAAACTAAACCAGCTCTTGCCTTGTGGTCAAGCTCCAAAGCCAGAGCACGAAACAAGACAGAATAAAAAAGGGGAAAACAACTTGTAAATGAAAAAAAAATCATGAATAAATAAATAATAAGCAAAAAAACCTTGTAACTCGCCCCCGGTTTTTTTTTATTATTTTGTTTTGCCTTGTCGCAAATGTATGCCATCTGGAAGGGGCCGCCGGGCACGCGTTTCACATGTACATGACATTCCTATGCGCACGCACAGCACTTCACAGGACGTCTCAGACATTGCACAGGACTTACGACTTACCCCAGGCACGCGCACAGCCATCACAATCACTGCTGCTGCTGCTCGATGGCTTGGATTTTGGTGCTGAGCAGGTCCAGCTGCGCCATTTGCGCCGCCAGCTCGTCCTCCAGCCCCGCGATCCGCTTGGGTATAGACTCCTGCGACGACGGTCGGCCCCGGCCCCGGCCCCAGTCGCAGTCGTCGTCGTCGGCGACAAGCAGCAGCTCTTCCTCGAGGATCATGATTTCGGTTTTAATGTGCTGCGTGTGCTGTGTGACTTGCTCGTGCTGGCACTGCAGCTGCGCCAATGTCGCGTTTTTTTGTGGTTGTGGTTGTAGTTGTGGCTGTGGTTGTTGTTGGTTAGAGACGGCCGTTAGAGGGTCTGTAAACGGCGGCGTTGAGCTGGGCCGCAGAGTTGTCGATCTCTTGATGAGCGGCTGCGGCGGCGGCGGTTGGCCCTGGTCGAGCTGAGGACTTGGGGGCGCCTTTTCGTGCGGTATAGACGTAAAATCGACGAAATTGAGCACCACGTCCATGATTTCCGCGTACTCTGTGAACTGTTGCTGGTTGGCAATAATGTTGATTGTGGTGTTGGACGACTGGTTTGCTATAAATCGTTGATGTTTGGTTAGTTGAACACCGTGCATATATGCTGGGTACCTTTTTTTTTTTGACAGGTTTCCAAACTTACGAAAGTGGTAAAAGGACTCCATATCGTCGTGATCTACCAGCGAGACTGCGCTTGTGTCGTACATCATCAGCGCTGCGTGGCCGCCGGTTGCTTGCGAGTGGGTATCGCCGGCATGCAGGAAAGCGTCAGAGTACACTGTGCTCGACGACGAAATGCTGGCGCTCGGGTGGTCGAGTAGTATGAGCTCCACGTCCTGCGAAACCGGCGATGATGGAGCACCAAGGTCGAGCAATTGCGCTTCTGTTTCGTCGTCATTGTCGTACTCGTGGTCGCTACTGCTCCTGCTGCTGCGTTTAGATAGTGGCGGTGACGGCGGCGTGGGCAGGTCTCTGGCGAGAAAGTTCATGCAGAGCTTTTCCTTGATTTTCTGCTGTAGCGACAGTCGCGATGTTGTGGTGGTGGTCGAGGGCTGTGCGGGTGCTGTTGGCGGCGGAGGTGAAAAGTGCGCGCTGAGGAGGGCATTTTCGGACTTGGTCGAGCGCAGCGGGCGCCTGCTGCTGCTGCTGCTGCTGCTGTGCGAGGAGTCGTTGTGGTGGTCGCTGTGGTGGTTGTTGAAGAGCCTTGACGAGAGCTTTTTCATGATGTGTGTGAAAATTGAAATAATCCGGGTTTGTTGAAGAGAAGGGAAAAGCAGGACGAGCAGCGGTTTATATTGGAATTCAGCACGAAACGCTATTTTTGTGCCAGAATCATCAACTCAGAGTCCTTTGCCTTTGACGGCTCCTTCCTCGTCATTGATACTTGCGAGTTATTCCTTCAATTCACTGCAAAAGTTTGGCCCAAATGCCTGTTTCTGCACGGTGGTCCCCTGAACGTCTAAGGATTTGCTTTTTTGAAGACTCTTTTTCCAACCATCGCGAACTACAACAAGACGAGAGACTGATGATGAGACGTGGAGCAGGGCCCAGCGTCTCGTCCAAGTCCTCATTCCGGACCCCCATCGCAGCTGAAACCAAACACCGGATGGATCATAAAGTCATTGATGGATAAATGTAGCTACAAGTATTGTGATCCTGGTCAAACCACGTCCCAGCCTCATCACAAAGCACTAACCACAAACAAAACAGCTCTGAGACTCTGCGACTGCTTCTTGACCAGATCGTAGCAGGCCCATGCGCAAAGCACACTGACGATTACAATGCTGGAGATTGACCATGGATTGACGTTGCAACTGGTTTGTGCCTCTACTCCAGTCAAGCTCAGACTCACAGAAGCAACTTGGTGCTGTGGCAGCGTGGCCCTGCATGGCATTGCAGGCGTCGACCCTTCGTCTTCTCCCTTCTGCCTTCGTTCCTGATATTGTAGTTATATGATTGTAGGTTATAGAAAAAAAAGTGGGTAATGGGCGTTTGTTCGGCTTGCTTCAGGTACCAAAGCTGAAACTTTGTGGTGCTTTGGAACAAGAAACGGAGTGGATCTCAAAAAAAAAAAAAAAAAAAAAAAGATTAAATAAACCTGAAAAAGACTTCTACAGGCGAGACTTTTCGCATTCTCCGGGATTGACTGATGGAAGCAGACACCTTTCTAATTCAAAAGTGCCAAACGCGTGGGGGGAAAGGGTGGACTGCCCAAGGCCAGAAGTTTTAAAAGTTGAAAGCCCAACCCCTACCAAACCAGGGATAAGCTAAACAAATTGATGCCACATTGGAATCAGGTTCAATCAACAAAATTGTTTTGATTTGGAATACTATTGTTAAATAAATTACACACCTTTTTTATTGTCAGCTAGTTAGACTGTTTGTTTACTAGTTTTGTTTTGTTAATCCCAGTCGTCAAAGTGGACCAGGCCGTCTGCAAACGCGCCAGCCCCAAATCGCTTGACCCCCAGGGTCTCATGCAGCGCATCAATCGTCTTGAGGTCCTCCGCATCCAGCTCGACCAACACAGCGTTGCTCTCGATCCGGCTCGGTTTCACCGACTTGGGGATCACGCTGCGGCCCTCGCGCAGGTGCCACGAGATGAGCACGCTCCCCGCGGGTGCATTGTGTTTTTGGGCAATGCGCAAGACTTCGGGGTTTTCGAGCAACAGCGGGGAGGAGGACCCGAGTGGCCTCCAGGCCTCGACGATAATGCCGTGGGACTTGCAGAACTCGCAGAGGTCGAATTGCGGCAGCATCGGGTGGCCCTCGATCTGGTTGACGGCGGGGACAACTTTAGCAGTGGCCAGCAGCTTCTTGAGGTTGACGACGGAAAAGTTCGACACGCCAATTGCCCGCGCCTTGCCCTTGGCGTACACGGCCTCGAACTGCGCCCAGTTGTTTTCAAACGTAAAGTTGGGGTCCACGTCCGTCGACCCGTCGGGCTTGGTGGGCTTGAACGGGTCGTTGCCCTTTGGGTTGAGCCCAAACGGCCAGTGCACCAGCAGCAGGTCAATGTACTCCAGCCCCAGCAGCTTCAAACTCTCGTCGAGGGACTGCTCAACGCGGTCGTGGAAGGACGGCCATACTTTTGTCGTGACAAAGAGCTCGCTGCGCTGGACCTTGCCCGTGGCAATGGCGCGGCGAATGCCCTCGCCGACCTCGGCCTCGTTGCCGTAGAGGTAAGCGCCGTCAATGTGGCGGATCCCGACGTTGACAATGGCGTGCTCGATGGCCGCCTCGACCTCGCCGGCGTTGGACTTCCACGTGCCCAGGCCCAAGGCGGGCATCTCCACGCCGTTGTTGAGTTTGAGTGTAAGTGATGCCATGTTGTGTGTGTGTATCTTGTAAGGTGAAAAAGTTGTTGGAAGGAAAAGTGAAATCAAGAAAGCGTGGACGTTTTATAATCAATGAAATTATAAATCACAACGTGGACAGATGCAAGCCGGTGCGATTCCAGTCTGCTATAACGTCAGTGGGTGGTTGATTTTTCAGTTTATTTTGCAGTTTATCCGAAGGAACATGGTGGAACACGCACGCCCGAAAGTGGGGGGAGCGTGGGGGGACCACCAAACACTGAGACACCAACAACCATTACAGGCTTGTTCATCAATTCTACTTATTACTTACAACACCAGGATTTTTGACAAATGATCGTATTAATGACAAATAAATATAGTATTATACACACAAAAACAATAAATAGACTAGTGGGTACTGTTCTTTTTTAAAAAGCTGCTTTTTGGGTTTTGGGGGAGGCGTGGGGGGAGGAGAGAATGAATGAAAAACACCGCTAGGTAATCTACCACTCTTGGGTCTTGAGGCCAAAGACGCTCTTCTTGGAGCCGCGCACGGGCTTGATGACCTGGTCCTTGTTGGACTCGAGGAAAGAGTACTTGTCGCTGCGGGCGGCCTCGTAGGCCTTGATGTACGACTCCTTCTGCAGAGTAATGCCAATGTCGTCCAAACCGTTGAGCAAGCACACCTTGCGGAAGTCCTCAACGTCAAAGTGGTCGACAAGGACCTTGTCGCCAGACAAGATCTGCTGGTTGGGCAGGTCAATGGTGAGCTCGCCGCCAACGTCAGAAATGGGCGTCAGCTTGGCCTTGATGACCTCGGCGGGCAGGCGGATAATGAGCAAACCGTTCTTGAACGAGTTGTTGAAGAAAATGTCGCCAAACGAGGGGGCAATCACACAGCGGATGCCAAAGTCGGCAAGGGCCCAGGGAGCGTGCTCACGGGAAGAACCACAGCCAAAGTTGTCACCAGTGACAACCAAAATCTTGGACTTGTCAAAGGGGGCAACGTTGAGGGCAAAGTCCGTCTTTTCCATCTCACCAGTGCGAGGGTTCTTGGCGAAACGGAGCTCGTAAAACAAACCGGCAGACAGGCCAGTGCGCTTGATGGTCTTCAAGAACTGCTTGGGGATAATGGCGTCAGTGTCAACGTTGGCCCTGGCAATGGTGCAGGAAACACCAGTCTCAGTGTTGAAAATGGGGATGCCGGTAGAGGCAGCGGGGGCAACGTTCTTGACCTCGGTCTCCTCGCCATGAGCGGCAGAGACGGCAGGGGCGTCCTCAGTGATTTCAATCTCGTCGGGGCGGTAAGCGGGCTCCTTCTCGTCGGCGTGCAAGTCGGTCTCCTCGTCCTCCTCAACCTCAATGGGGATGGACGGGGAAATGTTGGCAAAGTGCTCACGGACGTCAGTCAACTTACCAGTAATACCAGCAATGGCAGCCATGATGGGGGAAACCAGGTGGGTTCTGGACTGAGCACCCTGGCGACCCTCAAAGTTTCTGTTGGAGGTAGAGGCACATCTCTCCTTGGGGCCAAGGATATCCGGGTTCATACCCAAGCACATGGAGCAACCAGCCTCTCTCCACTCAAAGCCGGCGTCTTCAAAGATCTTGTTGAGACCCTCCTTCTCGGCCTGGATCTTGACAAGACCGGAACCGGGGACGACCATGGCGCGCTGGACGTTGGCAGCCTTCTTCTTGCCCTTGACAATGGAGGCAGCCAGGCGCAAGTCCTCGATACGCGAGTTGGTGCAAGAGCCGATAAAGACCTTGTCAATCTCAATGTCCTGCAAGGGGGTGTTGGGGGTCAAGCCCATGTACTCCAAGGCACGCTCGATACCGGCCTTGCGAATGGGGTCAGAAACGTCCTTGGGGTCGGGAACCTTGCCAGTAATGGGCAAGGCGTCCTGGGGCGATGTACCCCAAGTGACGGTGGGGATAACGTCCTCGGCCTTGATCTCGACAGTGACGTCAAAGTGGGCGCCAGGGTCAGAGTGCAAGGTCTTCCAGTAGGCCATGGCCTTGTCCCACTCGGCGCCGCTGGGGGCCAGGGGGCGGCCCTTGACGTACTTGTAAGTGGTCTCATCGGGAGCAACCATACCGGCACGAGCACCACCCTCAATGGCCATGTTGCACATGGACATGCGGCCCTCCATGGTCAAGTCGCGAATGGCCTCACCGGCAAACTCAATGACCATACCAGTACCACCGGCGGTACCAATGAGACCAATAATGTGCAGAATCAAGTCCTTGGAGGTAATGCCGGGTCTCAGCTTGCCCGAGACGTTGATGAGCATGTTTTTCGACTTGGTCTGGATAATGGTCTGTGTGGCAAGGACGTGCTCGACCTCGGAGGTACCGATACCAAAGGCCAAGGCACCAAAGGCACCGTGGGTGGAAGTATGCGAGTCACCGCAAACAACGGTGGTACCGGGGAGAGTGAAGCCCTGTTCGGGGCCGACAACGTGGACAATTCCCTGTCTGTTGTCCTCCATGCCAAAGTATCTGACGCCAAAGTCCTTGACGTTCTGCTCGAGAGTGGTGCATTGCAGTCTCGAGTCCTCCTCCTTGATGAAGGTGCCAATGCTCTTGAAATTCGTTCGCGGGGTAGTGGGGATGTTGTGATCAAGAGTTGAGAGGGTGCAGTCTAAGCGTCTGACCTTTCTGCCGGCGTTTCGCAGGCCCTCAAAGGCCTGGGGCGAGGTGACTTCATGGACCAGGTGGCGGTCAATGTATAGGAGGTGGTTGTCACCTTCCTTGTGCACAATGTGGTCTGAAAAGACCTTGTCGTAGAGTGTCTTGGGAGAGTCAGCAGCACTAGGCATGATAAATGTCTTTTGATGAATTGATTGATTTGAAAGAATAATGAATGAAGAGAAGAAGAAGAAAAAAGGTGAAAATTTCAGGTGTAGCAATTTCTTTATATACAAGGCCTTTGGCTTCAATTTTACCTTTGGCGGAGGAGTCATTTTTTTCGTTTGCGCAGGCGCCGAAACCGCTGCGTTTCCGGTGCGGGTAAAACCAGCCAATCAGCGGCGGGCTATTGCTCATCGCGAGGTGGCCGTGGCTGGGACAGCGATATCGGCGAGCACCGCAACAGCAGCGCCCGCTTTGAATGATCCGTAGTTAACTGCGGCGCTAAACTCGGTGGTCTTTGAACAGTGCTCCAGATCGTTGGCTTTTGCTGGATCATGGTTCTTTTGTTCAGCAGTTGATCCAATTGTTTGTATGGGACGTAATTCAGGGATCCATGGCAGGTTGTTGCATTTACTGGTAAGTGAAAATAATTTTTCACTTTGTTGCAACTAAGGGGACTGTAGCTGGTCTCGTGACTTGTGGCAACCCTGTTGCCCGCTTTGTGGGGTAAGTTTGAGCAAGACCTAATTACGCAATAATTAGGTAATATCTAATGACTAATATGATTATATAATTATAATTATGATCACCTAGCCCACGGTTGCCTAGACAACCAAAAACAAAAAATTATAGTCAGGTGACTATTTTTTTTTTTCATTTCACTACCAAGGCAGTAGTTCAGTATGGGCTTGGGAAAACTTTTTGCTGGCGCGAGCTTATCCACCACAAAAAGATTGTTTTGTACGCTTCACCAGCTTCCTTGGAATCCCTGCCGAAACCAAAACCGCACCCTTTGGCTCAACTTTTTGCACAAGCACTACCGTCAGCAACGGCCTCTGAAAGGCGTCTAGCAGGAAGGGACGCAAACAGACAAGCTCAATTGTTGCCTGCCAACGCATGGCCATCGCATTCTAGTGTGTTTGTTAGCGGTTCTACGCGTGACTTCAATCCGCTATACTTCTTGCCAGTGAAGCGTTTCTCTGTATACTTGTTGGCTAGTCTAGCCTCAGGCGCCCGGGTGTATTATACTAGACGTCTCTTTTAAAAAGCATTTCCATATCCTTCATTCCATTTGCATCTTCCCATCATGTCGCGCGTTCCTCTCAAAGAAGGGAGCGTCAACATCCCCAGCCCGACTAAAAGTCTCTCCAAGAGCCCGTCAAAGAGCCCTTCGAAAAGTCCTACGAAAAATTCAGTGAAAAGCCCGACCAAGTCAGGACGAAATGTTTCTTCGCTTGCCCTGGAAACACAACCAACGAGTTTCAGCTCGCGAAGGTCTGCTACAATCGCTGCTAGGACCAACAACACTCTAAAAGTCGACAACAGGATCCGGCAAAATAGAACTACTTTACGGAAAGGTGTCACTACGGCTGCTGCGTCTCACGCGCAAGACCATAACGAGGCAACCCACACAGCATTACACCATGAATCAGAACATCACAGGCGTCAACAGCAGCAGCAGCAACAACAACAGGTCGGCCAAGTCGCGTTTGACACCCCCGAACACAAGGAGTGGCAGCGGCAATGGCGAATCATTATGGCAGAGAGCCATATATTTTTTGACGCAGTCGACGACCCGTTGATTGACAAGGTCAAACCGTCCCTGTCTAGAATCGGTTCTACCATAGAGCTTTTCTTTGGCAACAAGGTAACTCACGTTGTTACTAGAAGACCTCTGGATGGTGATAATTTGCCTGACTTGATTGTCAAGGCTAAACAGAGATCCATCAAGGTCTGGACGTATGAAAAGCTGCTGCGGTTTTTGACCAATCTCCTTGGCCACGCCCCAGGATACACTACCAACACGCCTGCGAATACTCGACTCTCATACCTGTTGCGCGAGGAGAAGCTTGTGGGTCCCAATGACCGCGATCCCCACGTCAAGAGAGAAGACTATTATTATTTCCAAGGGCCTTATTTATTACTTTGGGACCCAAGCCACGTCTACCGCCCATTCATGGTCAAGGAGTACCCGTGGGTAGAAGACCCTAATGACGGCGACTGGCCTCGATTCCGATACACATCTCCAGGTCACTGCCCGTTCGTCGAAGACCCCCATGTCGCCATGGCTGAACGGTACCAGTACATGCAAGAAGCTTACCAGCGCAAAGCAGAGCGCGAGCGTAAGCGGAAAGCAACTCTTTTGGAGGACCACGAAAGCACTGCAAAGAAAGTTATTGTCACAGACCGAACGGCAGCAGAGGAACAGTCTACAGTTGTTCCAGTCACCCCCATGGACTCGCGAAACATGAGAACCAACAGTCAAAGTAGAACTGTCAACAGATCAGCTGCATCCGTTGGTCACCGGTTTAATGAAATCGTTGCCTCGGGTGTCAACATGTCGAACTTCACCTCTGCCGTGCGCTCCGTCGCCATGTCTGCCGAGAACGGCAACATTAGCGGCAACGGCCTCACGCCTATTCTTGCCCAGGTGCCCTCAAGGGAAATCAACAGCCTGAAGAAGAAAATCCTCGACCGCGAGCAGGCCCTCGTCCGCATGACCCCCACACCTGCGCCCACGGCACCACCAGTGGCTACCGCCAACGCCAGCGCCGCCGCAGGCGCACGAGCCGGCGCCGGGACCGGCACCAGCGCCTCTGCCGCACCCCCACCCAAGCCCGAGTCAACAACAACAACAACAACAACAACTGCGGCCGTCTCCAAGGACGTGCGCTCCGGGTTTTGCGAAAACTGCCTCGAGCAGTTTGACGACTTTGACGCGCACGTCGTGGGAAACAAGCACCGCAAATTCGCGCGCGACGCCAAACCGTTTGCAAAGCTCGACATGCTCATCAACGGCCTGCAGCGGCCCCGCAAGACTGGTGCTGGTGCTGGGGCTGGTGCTGGTGCACAGTAAGTGCCAACACACATGAAAATTGAAATTGCATATAACAGGGCTGTACTCACCTCGAATGGGGGCCTTGTTTGTTATGAATTGTATTCTTGTTTAGTTAATCATTATTATCGTTTCATCAATGGCTCGGAGAGCGCTCCGAAATCCACTACGTAGGATATTGTAGACTAGAGTTATTTGCAAGTTGTTCAAGAGCTCTATTAAGGTATTACAGAAATTTCTATATCACGTTTACTGCTCGTACTGCACACCAACCCACTCCTCGCAGTACGCCACACCGCTTCCCTCGGGGTCCTCAACCCCCGGCATGGTATCAACTAAAGGCGTGCCCACGAAAATGCTGCCCCAGTCCATCCCCGTCGTCAGCACCTGTTTCAGCTGTGCCTCGTCAGAAGCAGCGATGGCGGCAAGGTCGGCCTCCTCGAGCACGGTGATGGCGTGCGGCATGACCTGCAGCTCGACGCGCCTTGGCTCGCGCGTGAGCGGGTTGACGGGGATGCCGTTGGCGGTGGTCAGGGTGGTGTAGACGGCGTCGCGCGAGCTGTAGGGCAGGACCGAGCCGGAGACGTCGTAGCGCACGACTTGGGTCGGGTTCTGGGAGACCGTGTCGACGAACTTTTGGAAGCTGGGGTCGTCGCCGCCGGGGACAGCAGCGGCAAGCTCGGCCGCGGCGGCCTCGAGCTTGGAGCTGTCGGAGGGAGAAGCGCCAGCAGTGCCGGAGGTGGCGGCCTCGAGGTCTTCGGGGTCAATGGTGAGGTTGACAAGGTCCTGGGGGTTCAGGCCAGCGGGCAGGCTGCGCTTGTGGAACATGGGGTCGAGCACTTCGGTCTCGACGTCCAGGTAGAAGCTGTCCGAGAAAGCGGGCGCCTTCTCACCGTCCTCGTCAGCAGATGTTGGAACAGGTTTGGGAGCGGCGGCGGGAGCAGCCTTTTGGGCAATCTCGGCAAAGCTCGGCTTGGCCGAAGCCGTGGATTCGCTAACGGCGGGGGTCTCGGCCTTCTTCTCAAAAGGGTTGGATGCAGCGGCAAATGGGTTGGCACCTGAACCGCCAAAGGGATTGCTGGAAGCAGCAGAGCCGGAGTTGCTGAACAAGTTCATCTGAACTTCTTGCTTCTTTTTCGACTCTTGTGCCTTTTTTTCTTCCTCTTCTTCTCTTTGCTTCTTGGCCGCTTCCTCTGCCGCAAAATCTCTCTTGACACCTCGCACAGCCTTAATGCTTCCCTTTTGCCTCCTGCAGCCCACTTTCTTGCAAATAAACACATACACAACCCGGTCGTACTCAGTGTCGTCCAGAGGCGCATAGACCTGGACCAACAATGCCATTTTTCTAGAACAAGTGCCGCATTTGACTAATTCTGCACTAGGAGCTACCGGCTTGTCGTCTTTTCCGGTAAGCCAAACGGGCTGACCACCTAACCTGCTGTCTCTGTAAGTCGTGGTCGATTCATCCTCAGGGTCGTCGATATATCCGAGGGTGACGCTAGTAGAGTAGGCCTGTGTCTTGGAGCCATGGATGTTGGAAGGTCCACTTCGCACAAGGTCAATGTACCCTTCGTCACCAGAGTACACGTCGTCGTCTTCTGAAAAGTCGGAGTCTGCGTCAATGATTTGTTTCGACATGATGGCTGCTTGCTGTTGCTCTTGAGTATAAGAGATCAAGTTGTACTGAAATTTTTTTTCGGTCTGTAGCACTGGAAAAAAACTTGGTTGGGAGTTTAGATAAAACTTGAGACTTATGACAAGGCAATTCTCAAGTCTCAAGTCTCAAGTCCCGAGTTCCAAGCAAAAAAAAAGGTTCGCGGGTTCAAACGGCCACGGAAAGGAAATGGATCGATCAAAGAAATGAAAACCTTTTGGTGGCAAGATACGTCGGACAAGTGCAAGTCATCAACAATGGGTGCTGGGTCTAGATTGGGCCCCGCGATACGAAGCGAAAGACAGGCCCTTGATGAAACTACAAGCACATGCGCCTAATGCTCTAACTCCGTTGAGATGCAATATACGATGGAGCTGGGTAATTGCATACAAAATCATGGCACAATCAGTCGACACGTCAATTTCGTGACCAAATGCATTGATTTGTTGATGCTTGTGGCTTTGTGGATGCCAAGTCCTCCGAGTCGATTCTGAGCAGATTTCTAAGTCCTCTTCTGATGCAATTGATGCCGCTTATACTTATACAGTCTCAAAGCTAGTAGGAGCAACTGATTGTGGTTTTAGGCGTCGTTAGAAAGAAGGTGACGAGCGGAATGCCAACTCACGTGGCTGGCTTGAAGACTTGAGGTTCACTGTGATCGGGAATGACATTGTTGAGGAAGGTCTTTCCGCGAGGTCCGACGTTTTCCATCTGCCCAGTCCAACGATCAGATCAGTCCATGCCGGTCGCGGCTGCTCTCGGAATGCCAACGCATGGAAAGCCGACAAACATGTAGAACGGTTCTACACGGTTCTACTTGCTGTCCAGATTGGCTGTTGGCAGAGCCGCTTGAACCTTACTTAATTCCCGGAACGGCCGCGCTAGAATTGAGCGACGCCGCTGTTGATAGTGTTGCCAGAAAAGTCTAAACGATTAGGCATGCATTAGGTAACAGCGCTTTGGAGAAGGGCAGGATCGTGCACGAACAATGGATTTTTGGCTGTGGGAACGCGAGTAGCGGCCAACAACGTGCGAGGGATCCCCAGCTGTAAAACAAGAAAACAAGCTGGGCTACCAACAAAGGCGCGCGCTCAAGGCGAAAGCTGGAGAGGAGGGGAGCGCCAGGAATGTTCTAGGTGATGGGGTTAGTACGGACTCGGAGTGTAGACGCTAAGGCTAAGTAGTAGTTACTTGAGTTCGTTATGGCTGTGGTTGGCACTAGCTCTAGTTGGGTTTCACTTGGAACTATTCGAGTGACCAGAATTGTGTTTGAAGCTGGCATTCTTCTTGAGAGGGCGTAGTGAGTAGAAAGATGAGAAAGCGTAGAATTGATGGAGTTGAAATTTTTCACGATGGAAAGAACCGCAACATGGCCCATGTTGTGGTTCCATCAAAGGCAGTCAACTCGACTTTTCACTTCTCTGCAGCTCCTCCACCAGGGCCATTGGTGCCCACGCGATTGAGTTGCCTCGTGCGAAGTTCTTGTCGGTTGGCGTGCAGTAGCGGTTGGTGCTGTGCTACACAGGCAGCTTGCGAGTTCTACAGGCGCCTACAACAAAAATAGCCAGAATGGGCGCTTCTCCACTCCGAAAGAACGGCGGCGCAGAAATGGAAGCCCACGGGTCTTCTACAGGTGTGCTGCTGGTCCTGCCCTTTGCGTCCAGTACTAAGTAAGTAGTACAGTCCATCATCGTCGCCAAACAAGCACCGCCTTTGCACTGAGAGGTCCTGCGTTGTTTCGGTTGGTGCATGGCGTGTTTCCAATCATGGCCACCAAGGCCAAACCTTCAAACGCAGACTCGCAGCGAGAGCGGGTTTTGGTGCTGTTCTACCCATTGTTACAAAGCTACAAAGCAGCGTGCACAAGGTTTTCCATTGATTAACTGCCGCGGTCGCCCAAACAAGATAACGAGCCTTGTACTCGGATACCCGTCGCTCGCCTCAAGCAGCACCGCAGCACCTCGAATCCGGCGTTTGAAAGGCCACCTCCAAAGTTTCCAAGGTTGTGAGCCGAAAAGGCCGGTAAATGCAGCGGGTCAGTAGTTATTGATGGCCGACTTGATGTTTACTCGAGTACTGCTGGCAGTGCTTACTACTGTGAACACGCGCTGTGAACACGCTGTCAGGACTCAGGACAGACGGGCCGCCACAGCACTGCTGCCTTGGCCCAGCCTCGCCGTCACGGTTGTTGACAAGGACCAGACCCAGAGCTTCTGGCCGAGTACGACACTGCTGGCCGGCGCTGAGATAATCAAAGCGCACCTGAAATTAAAATGGCATGAGAACTGACCAACAACCGCACAAAAGAACGGCGCCAAACCCGCTCGCTGCAGTCGTTCTTTTTATTTTAATGTCCTTGTCTCTTGTCTCGCTCTTTTCCCTGTTCTTTGGCGCTTTTGGCGAGCTTTTCGGCGGTTTCTTTTATTTGCAATAATTTCATTTGTGTCTGTTTCTCGATAATTTTTTTTTGGTTTTTTTTTTTTACGAGGTTTTTCCCATACAAGCCTTTTTTTATTTTTTATTTTTTTCTTTCTTCCTTCTCACTACTTTTTTTTTTTTCTTTTACCCCAGCACGCTCCACTCCCCAAAAATGACTGGCTTCTCCTCCGACAAAGTCAATACCGGCATACCGTTTGTTCCGGACCAGAGCCACATCGCCAGCTTTGTGTTTTCGCACAAAGACTCCTCAACGTATTGCAGGTCTGGTTGTCCACTCAGCCAAATTACAACTCCACCTCCGCCAGATGTATCCATATTTCCTAGCTCCGAAGCAGCCAAGGCAGCAGGCTTCGTACCGTGTAGCGTCTGCAGTATCGACTCGGCACTACCTCTCGACGGACCACACGCATCGACGTTCCCTCTAGAGATGGATCTTACACAGCAGCTTTCGCGACAGCTGCCCCAACAACTTCCACCCCATCACATTCCCTCTCAGCAACTGCCTCAGCACATGGGCCAGCCAGCGGCCATTCAAGGATACATGCCCTCTTCACTCGACCAGCAGCACCCGCATCGGCAGCCACAGTCTCAGCAGCATATCCCTGTTCATATTCCCCAGCCCACTTCACAAACCCCATCATCAACTCAGCATCCTCAGCCTCAGCAGGTCCAATACTTCTCTCACCACAACTCACCATTCATGCCATCTCCCCAGTCTCCATCAATCTACGGCCACCAGCTTGCCATGAGGCATAATCGGTCGTCGTCGCTAGCCACCTCGCCAGAGCTGACAGACCCGGAAGCTCCGGGTTTTCGGCCAAGACGCGCCTCTATCGCCAACGGTCATATTGCTGTGGTCGCCGCGGCAGTCGAGGAAATCACAAAATCAAATGCATACCCTGCACCTACTCCTCCACGTCGCGAAGAGCGTCATCGAGGTGAGGGTGACCACGCGCGTCTTGTAAACGAGGCATGTATGCATATCGCAGCAGCTGCAGCAGCAGCTGCCGCTCAGGCTGTCAACTCTGGTGAAGAGGAGCCCAAAAAGGGCGGCCGCTACAGTGGGTCATCAAGAAACTCATCTGTGGATCGCACAAAGCAAATGTTTAAAAATCAGCGAAAGAAGCGCCGCGGCGGAATCCTCGGATTCAAGGAGCTCGCTGCCAAGGCTGGCCTCAGTCCATGGCATTTCCATCGCGTCTTTCGGTCTGTCACTGGCCTGACTCCCAAGGCGTATGGTGACGCTTGCTGGAACACTGTCACGTCTTCTATCCCTCCATCCACTTTGCTTGCTTCACAAAACACAAATGAACCATATCAACTGCCCAGCAGATCCATGTCTTCATCTGCCGTGAAGGAAAATTATCATCATGCACCACTAAACAGTGGTCTTGCCAACCCACCTACCAATAACATGCCCTCCATGTATCATCCCGTCACGTCTACTTCTAACCCAAACATGATGACTTCCTCCCCAATGGCCTTCCCGCCTAATTATGCACCTGCTAGCACCCCCACCCCCTTGGATATCAATGGAGTCCCATTGCCAAAACATGCTCCCCATCAACAACAACCCACACAACAACACCAGCAACAACACCAGCAACAGTTTTCAATGCCTTTTTCTACACCTTTCCCATCTCATCCCGCTTCTTCCGATGCACCAATCGGTTTCTCAGTCGCCCCCAACTCTTCCACACAAGCACCTTTGCAGTCTCACACCCCTGTCAACCCAACTATGTACAGTGCCAACTCCTTGGACAATGTTGCCACTGCCTCTTCCTCGACTGTTGATCCCAACGACCCATTGACTGGGTCTACACTGAGCTCGAACCCTTCAGATGTGTTTAGTAACTTGCAAATGCCCTTGTCGGACAACTACAACTCACTCGGTCTTGGCTATGACTTCAAGCCTGGGCCTTTTGTTGATGACCCAACCAAGCCGTACTTGATGCCTTCCGTCGGTGTGCTGATGACTGACGGTATTGAGATCGAGCCCAGCTTGTCCATGATGCACTTGGACAACAACGGCAATTCATCACTTCCACACGTGACGGCAGCCACCACCAACGAGTCCATTCTGGCGCAAAGCATGATGGACATGATGGCCGGCACTGATTTCCCGCAAGACGCTGACCTTTCTGCTGCAATGGCACGCATCAAGAGCCCTTTGGGTTCTGTCATCAAGACCGAGTTCCACGACCCCTTTGGACGGAGCAGCAATCATCTCCTCCATCACAACAGCAACAGCGTGCAGGACGTGTCGCCTGAGGCGCGGGCGTCGGTGTCGTCGTCGTCAGAGGACGAAAAGGGCAAGGAGCCGAACGAGCCTTGGATGGCGTCGGGCCAGCCCTTGCTTGACGGAAGCGATACCGTGCCTCCCTTGAACTCGTGAGGAGAGCAGTGAAGAAGAAGCAAGAAAAAAAAAGGAAGACTGAGAAAACAACGCTTTTATTTATATTATCAATACTTTCTTTTTTACATTATTTGCATGGAGTCCGCCTTTTCATGTTATTCCCCCTTTCTGTTCTTTACTATTTTATTTGTTTGTTTATCGAAAGTTTGCCGTTTTCACGTCCAGTTCATGTCATGGACCTTAGTTACGTGTATTGTTTTTCTTATTACTTGTCTGTTTCTCCCGCGACTTTTTCATGCTCCTTTTTTGTTTATAGCCTTTATTTTTTTTTTTCTATTCCCCAAAAGATGATATGCATATACACTTGTTAACAATGTTTATTCGTTTTGTGCGCTGTTCGGTATTGTTTGTGAACATCATGGACCCTTCCATGCTGAGTTGTGTATTGTGGTTCACTGATGCTAGTTATCTATATTCATAAATCATGTCGTGTATGACCAAGTAAATTTCAACGACACACCCCGGTGTGGCCTGCTATATGTACAAAATGTCAAGTGCCCTTTGAATGCGAACCGTTCGCGAGCCCGGTCGTGACGCCCTACCCCGTTTCCATCTCTGAGTTTGTAGCCTGTTCCAAACAAACTAACCCCCCAATCCAAAGCCCATGTTCTTCCTCTTCTCCTTCCTATTTTTTTTTTTTTTTCCAGATGCCTCTCAAATGATCTCGTTCGCACTATTGGCCCGCGGGGCCTCGATCCGCGCAACCATGTGCCCGGGCACAATGATCATGCCGGGCGCCCGCGTTTGCAGCTTGCCGTTGGCGGGTGTGTCGACAGCCGCAGAGGAAGTGTCGACCGGCCGCGTCTCGATCACGTTCTCGAGCAGGATGTTTGAGCCCTTTGGAGTTGGTGTTAGCTGTGGTCTGAATAGTAAAAAAAAAAAAAGAATCAAATGAGATGGAATCAAAAAAGCCCCAGGTCGGTGTTCTACATTATGTCGATATGAACCGTTCACATCGATCCCCTTCACAAAATACCACCAGAGTCAAAGTGCAAAAAAAAAAAAAGACCAGTAGGTACTTACATTGTCGGTGCAGATGAGCTGGCCTACAAATACGCGTTGGTCGGTCGTGGTGACCCGCAGCTTGGTCTCGAGGAGCGAGTCGAGGTACGCAAACGCGCGGTTCTGGGCGGGCGTCTTGGGTGCTGCCGAAGAGGCGGTGGATACGATGCGGTTAGAAGTAAAGTCCATTTTTAAGGGTACTTCGATGATGATGAGAGGGAGCTGTAGTTATTGGAAATCAAGTGGCCTAGATAGCTGGGGAAGTAAGCATTTTAAAGGGTTAGGTCGCATTTTTCAACTATATGGATTTCAACTATTTAAAGTATTTCGACTGGATTCAAAACCTTCTTCGCGCATCGCGATCTTTCAGTTCAGGCCTGTACCTGCGCCTTCATTCAAGCAAAGCATTGTCGCAAAAGCTCTTCCTCAACATGAGTGCCTCCAAGCTGATTTCCAATTGCTAGTTTGTGTTAGTTTCAAGCTCAACTTGTATCAACGACAACCTACTTAGCCATCCGTCCCGCAGATTTCTTTTGGTGCCAAACAGCTCGAGTTTACGGGACCCTTTGCCCGCCAATCGCTCTGCAATGGCATAGAGCTGTATTGTTAGAAAGGCTTAAAAAAAAATGGTAATGGACGTCAAGTTACCTCGTCTGGCTTCTGGCCCTTTTCACGGGTGCCCGAGACGATCACGTCAACATCAAGCTTTTTCGCAACCCATTTCGAGTCTCCCTTAACGCTGCAACAAGTTGTCAGTGTAACTCCCAGTTTTGCAACAACTGTACTTACCCCATAAGGACATGCTCCTTTGAATGGTTGAGCCAATGCCCGGTACGGCCAGTGCAAATGGTGCGACCGAGTTGGTTTGTCTTGCACCAAATGAGCTCTTCAATGCGATTGTACCCCCATTTCTTCAAACACTGTCGGCCAATGTCTATGGCGCGACCTGTGACCCACAAGAAAAAGAATCCTTCTGTTTGGACGCTAGTCAAGTTGAGCGCGAGCATTTCCCTAATAAACTTGTTAGCACAAGCGGTGACTGGCTCACAAGATACTTACTCGTCAGAAACGCCTTCACTAGCAGATTGAGTATGGCCCTATATTGTTAGTGCATTTGCTGGTTGATGGTAGCTTTTACTTACATTGGTGTGGATGTCCCATGGAGCTAAATGAATGTTAGAAAGATTGAGAGATAACAATGGCGAAATACTCACGGTCGGCAATAACAACTTTGAACTGTCCCAGTCTTGAAAAGTTAAGTTTTTTGATATCCCAGTTGATCCATTGGGCAGGGAGACTCTAAATGGGGGTTAGCAGAGTTGTCGATATGGTGTTGAGCACTTACCTTTTCCAGTCTGAACCCCTTTTCTGAGACTGTTACTGGTTGAACATCAAGGGTCTTTTGTGGCGAAGGCTTTCCTTTGACAGAGTCTGGAAGGCTAATGTGGTAGTGCACGTAGCGACAGTTTTTGCCCTTGAAGCAGGTGTTCAAATAGGAGCAGTCACCAAGACTGACATCCGTGTTGCTTCTCAAGATCTGTTGAAAGTGGATTTTGTTGCACTGCTTGGATCCCGACTTGGCACACTCTTGAGTAGAAAGTTCACAGACGCCAATGTAGGGCTCAGGGTCTTGCAGCAAAATACTCTTCTTGGTTAAAGTCTCCATAGCCGAGGGCTCTGTAAGCAAATCCTCTAGTGCTCTTGTCCACTTCTCGCTAACGCAGGTTCCATTCAATGCAGCCTCGTATAGTTTGTTGAGATTGTCAGGAGTGTCCATGGGTTTGTCATACTTGTAAAACTTGTCCATGTTGATTTTGTTGGATGAGTGATGGAACTGCAAGTCGAGGTATAGCAAGACTGTGCGGTGGTGGGGAGTGTTTGTCTTGTAATTGGCGACTGCAACTTGTCCGGGCAAGAGGTCCTGAAGTTCCAGTAGAATGCTTTCGAGAGATTTCAAGTCGATGGTAAAATTGCGGATTGCTAGAATGGTTTGCACGTCTTCAAGGTAGGCAGGAAGAATGGGGAGAATGTGTTCCCAGTTGCCATGCAGAGCAGTGACGAGATCTCTTTTGCCATTGTCGGCAAGCTTCAACGGCAGTTCCAGTTCCATGGTTGAATATTGGCTTTTGAAGACTTGTAAAGTTATTTTTTCAAAGCAGAGGCGATTCGGTGTGTTTTATATATTCCAGGTGGATTTCCGAATTTTTCAAAACCATGACAAGACCCATGTTGTGTTTTGAAACGCATTTAGGTCTCCATACAAAATACAAGCCAGAACCATTCTTTCTTTGCAAATTTTCTCGTCGCCGTGACGGATTTTGAATTTGTCGTCGAGGTAGTTTGAACTATTGAAAGGGGTTTCCGCGCGCTGCGTGTTTGTAGGAAGAGATGATTGTCGACATGTGAAGTAATGCCAAATGGGGATTGCTTGTAGGCAGAACACGGTAGCAGTATCACCGTTTCAGACTTCCAAACCAAAGCCAGCACAGACCCCAGCAAGTTTCATCTATCTGAATCAGCCAAAGCGCACCACAGATATCACAGAGAGCGGTCGGTTATAAGCGTCTCACAGGTAGGGAAAGAAAGCCTGGCCGTTAACCTGGTTTACTCTGACAAGCTAACAGCGAGCGCACCAACCTCCACTCTTGCAAAGCTAAACTAGCAGCACCACACCAACCAGCCTCCACAAACTCTCAAACTACCACCTTCAGGCATCTGCTCTTCACACTCAAAGTTCGCAGTAGCTGAAGTGCCTGCTTCATCGTTCAACAGTCAAGCCGTGCGCCCACCAAAAATAAATTACATAATATTAGTTTATTACTTACATAATATTATTTTGATGTTGCCTCCTCTAACCTTGACCTTGACGAACAAGCTTTGGACGCAATCACCATCGTCAAGACCGAATGTTTTTGTATTTTGGAATCTACAGAGAACAACCTACTTTGTCTTTTGCTTGTCGCTAGTAGAAAACCACACAGCAAAGTCGCAGATATTTATTAATGCCCGCCGATCCAGAAATCGGTGCACTGTCGCTGGTGCAGTCCGCCATCAACATTTGCCTTCGGCACGCACAGAGTAAGTGACCTTTAAAGAGACTTTTCATATAGCGAAACTACCACATTGTATTGGACTATTATCTAACTATTTTCAAGCAATAACGGATGTGGGCGACACTTCTTACACCCTAGTGCGACCAATCCTAAGGAAACTCAAGGCCGACCAGCTTATACAAGTCGAGACCAACTCACCTCACATCGCAACTCATTCTCAAGAAATCTGGGAATACTACATTAGAAGAGACTTCCAGTCCAAGGGAATCAACGAGATCAACGAATTACGTGAAAAGCAAAATGAACAGTCAACAGCGACCGAACCCACGTCACAGAATCCGGATCCTAATCAAATCAACTGGCGAGGAGTGTACAAAAAGATGGCCCGAGACCGGGAACGACATTTGGAGAATGCAAGCAACAGGCTGCGTGCCAATATTGAGCAAATCAACAAGGACCGAGACTACTGGAAAATCACCCAGCTCGACCATGACCCCAAGGCGCACAGGGCCAAGGCCCGGCGGAACCTCAACCCCCAAGCGCCCATTGGCTCGCGGCTGCTGCACAAGACCTTCCAGCACGCAAACGACTACGGGCCCAGCATATTCTCACCGCGCAATGTGCGGTTCTTGAACAAGACGCCGCAGGGGTTTTCTCAGAACCGCGTGATTCGACCCCCGCGTTCGACACTATCATCTCGAAGCACGGTTGCGCCGTCGCAGCCAGCGCAGCCTCGCATGATGAGCTCGATACTGGCTGGAATGAAACGAGACCAAACGTCCATGACACCGGTACGCATGTCCCCTTCCACGCCAGTCAAGAGACAACGCACCGAGCCTGCAAACATGGCCACCTCGCAAAAACTCTTTAGCATCAATACCCCCAAATCACCTCCAAACAACCCCATTGCATTCCACACGAGCCCAGACGTGCGGTATAAAAGAGCGGCCCCTAGACCGCCTGCACAAACCATAGACAAGTCTGCATCGACACCCAACCCGCCGCAGCAAGCTAATGATACACCTGGCGACGGCGCTGGTAGCACCGCTGCAAACACGGAGAGCCCCAAGGTCGGCCGCAAACCACGGAGACCACGCAAAGCGCCCTCCATATTTATTACAAAACGATGAGCCTCAAGCTCAACCGCTCATGACCTTTTTGTTTCTACTGTAACTCTAGTTTCTTTCTTTTTTCTTTTAATGTTTACGAATGTACCAACTAATAATTACGAGGCCATCACTCAGTGATCTAATGGATACGTACTCAAAGAAAGTTGGACGGTTTACTCTTGCCCATTCACTCATTTTTTCAGCACACGAAGTGTTTCAGAAAAAGAGAGGATCCAGCTCAAGGCGATGTAATGAATGTACAAAGCCGACCTAGGCACAAGGCGTTGAATATGCTACGAGGGATTCGGGGGTGTATTTGCAGTATTGCAAATTATGGACGGAATGGAGCGTTGTATTGAAACAAACTAATTATGAAAGGTCGTATATAGCGGGCAGAGGTCGATTGAGCCTGACTTGAGGTCCGTCTAGCACGAAATCAAATCAAGCTCGTTTCTGTCATGGTGTTGAAATGTTGTTTGGGTTGTGGGAAGGAAAAAAAAAATAATTCCCGTACTCTTTTTGAATCAAGACCGGGTAACGCACCAACCCTAAGCATCCCAGCCCAAAAGCCGTTCTTCTTGAACCCCAGACAGCGCCCAGACCATAACCGCAATAATGCCATTGCCGCCACTGCCGTCATCGCTCAAGTCAATCCAGGCCACGCTGGCTCGAGGCGTCGAGCTTGAAAAAGCCGAGCCCATTGTCTCATACTACTGTAAGTTTCGACGCCACTGCCAATTGGAAACGGGGCCCTAACTTGTATTTGCTAGGTAAACTGCATGCCGTTCAGCAGGCGCTTGCGACGAAACAGCACTTGACGGATAGCGAAGTTGCCGGGTTTGTGACGGCGCTGCTAGACGAAGTCGAGAATTTGAAGGTTTCTGAGGAGGCATTGGTGTCGGAGCAAGGGCAGGCCATTTTGAATGACGACGATGTGGCGCAGGCCTACGTTGAGAACTTTGCCATGAAGGTCTTTGCCAAGGCCGACAAGGATGTGTACAGCAAGACGACGACCAAAGGTACCGCAACGACATTTATCGCAGCCGCGACGTTCCTGGACGTGCTGAAAACGTTCCAGTCCCCACTGGAAAAGGACATCAGCGACAAGATCCGCTACGCCAAGTACCAGGCGGCGCGGATAATCAAGGCATTCAAAGCCGGCGAGGACCCTAACCTGTACGACCCGCCAGAGCCCACCAAGGAGGAGGAAGAGCAGGTTGACGGTCTGCTAGACGAGTCGAAAGAGCCGGAACTGGACCTGCCAGCGGCAGCGTCGCACGATCCGGGCTCGCCGGGGCTGCAACTCCCGTCAGCGGCGTCTCACGACCCGGGCAACGATGACTCGCTTGGTTTGCCAGCTGCTGCGTCGCACGATCCGTCGCAGTCACTACCCTTTGACTTGCCCGCAGCTGCATCCCACCCGCCCGACACGGTTTCGCGGCCCGCCGAGGTTCCTAAACCAGCCCCAGCCCCAGCACACGTTCCTGCACCTGCACCAGCACCAGCACCAGCGCCTTTACCCAAGGCTGCCCCACAGCATCCCCACCACCTCAGCAAGCAGGACGTGCAGAGCATGATGGACGAGACCGAGGTCATTGCGTCTGCCCAAAAGCACGCCAAGTTCGCCATCTCGGCGCTCAACTACGAGGACATGGGCACGGCCATCCGCGAGCTCACTGCAGCGCTGGACCTGCTCAAGGCTCATGAAAGTTAAGATATAATTGATCATGATACACAAGTACCTACATACATACCCGTTGTATATTAGAATACTTAGTTACGGTATTTTGTTACGGGTTGTCTCTTGAAGAAGGTAATGAGTACTAATCACTGCATATGGATTATATAAGCAGCAAAAGGTGGAGGTTAACGTGGAATAGAAAACCGTTACGCAACAGCCTCGTCAAAGAACAGCAACCGAGTGCCATTGTTAGCATCCATTCAGCAGCCTGACTGTATGACGCTTGGAGACGTCATAGCGAAAAGTCAATTGTTGTTGTTAAACTCTGGGCTGGGCTATGTGGAGCCACAAGTGCAGCTACACTGGGACTTGGATCTGATCGTGGGCCCGGAGCAAGTAGGGAGCCCTTGCTGGATCGGCCTGGGCTGGTTTTAATACCGGGTCGATCAGACCGATCTGCCGTGGCCTCCCGTTTGACCACGTTGCCTGGGTTTGCTCCAGAGGAGTATAAAAGAGACGGCCTGCCCGGGGTTTCTTTTCTTGTTTTTTTTTCCATCAAGCAATTGATACTTCACCCTCACACTAACTTCATCATGTCCTCTGTTTACTTTGACGTTTCCGCCGACGGCAAGCCCTTGGGCCGCATTGTCTTCAAGCTCTATGACGACGTTGTCCCCAAGACCGCCCGTAACTTTAGAGAACTCTGCACTGGCCAGAATGGCTATGGCTACGCCGGCTCCTCCTTCCACCGTGTCATTCCCCAGTTCATGCTCCAGGGTGGCGACTTTACCAACGGCAACGGTACCGGCGGCAAGTCCATCTACGGCGAGAAGTTTGCTGACGAGAACTTCCAGCTGAGACACGACAAGCCCGGTCTCCTCTCCATGGCCAACGCCGGCCGCAACACCAACGGCTCCCAGTTCTTCATCACCACCGAGGTGACCTCCTGGTTGGACGGCAAGCACGTTGTCTTTGGCGAGGTCACCGAAGGCTTTGACGTGGTCAAGGCTATCGAGGCCCTTGGCTCCCCCTCTGGTGCCACCAGCGCCAAGGTCGTCATTGATCAGTCTGATACCCTCTAAACAGCTCTCCCTGACGTTCTGTACTGTATTTAGTTACTATAATGTTTATGATAGAAATGCAAGTGCATTTTGTTGAGAGTGGACAAGGCACAAGTCCGACATTCTTCTCTTCTTCTTCAACGTTAGTTATTACTATGGTTAAAGAAGCTCCATTTCAATTTCCAACAGATGAATAGCCTCAACGATCTAAGAGCGATCTGTTCATGTCTGAATCAACCGATTATCAAGACACAATCATTCAACAGCTTTAGCGGGTCAAAAGAAAAGCCGCAACAATAAAACCACCAACCGCATCATTGAAAATGTCAAGACTAGTTTCCTAAGAAAGATGTCATCAAATAACCAATCACACTAAGTGGGGAAATGACATCATGGAGGTGTACTCATGCCTAGTCGAGATGGAGGAACCCAACTCAGAGGAGATTGGATATTTAGCATCACAGATTGGAGGCGTCTTGACGTGTTGCTTGCATTCTAGCAGAACCAACTCCAAGGGAAGCCCTGGCTAACATGGCATAGCAACCAAATCGACAAGATGCTAGAGCTCAATTCTGACCGTCCTGACGAGTTCGAGATACATACACCGTGTTCAGGTCGCTAGGGACTATATTCCAACAGCCGAAACTGAACTCGGAGCGCTGGCACTGGGAACCCGTACAAACGTTGGTGAAGATCCATTGACGACGGGGAAGAAATTGCTGGCCAAGCTAAAAGAAGATCATTGATTGTTGAATCTCCCTGGCAACGGGTTGAACACTTCCTCCCAGGCATATTGGAGTACCCAGGCACTGAACCATTGATCTGACATGTATACCAGAAGGCATGCAGTGCAATGCTGCCATCCAGCAGCCTAATTGGATGACGCTTGGAGAAGTCCAAGCAAAGACAAGTGCTGGTATGAAGGAAATGTTATGAAAGTCAACGGGCTGGGTATGTACATACACTGGATCTGGATCGTCGACCAAGAGGAAGTAGGGTGCCTTGCTGAATCGGCCTGATAGCGGGTCGATCAGATCGATCTACGGGAGGCTTCCCGCTCGACCACGTCGCCTGGATTTGCTCCAAAGGAGTATAAAAGAAGAGGGTCTGCTCGGTTTTTCCATTCTTCTCATCCATCAAGCAATTGACACTTTACATACACAGATCAACTTCACAATGAGCAACACTGTTTACTTTGACGTCTCTGCTGACGGTAACTCCTTGGGCCGCATTGTCTTTGAGCTCTACTACGACGTTGTCCCTAAGACCGCCGAGAACTTTAGAGCTCTCTGCACTGGCGAGCATGGCTATGGCTACGCCGGCTCTTCCTTCCACCGTGTCATTCCCCAGTTCATGCTCCAGGGTGGTGACTTCACCAACGGCAACGGTACCGGCGGCAAGTCCATCTACGGCGAGAAGTTTGCTGACGAGAACTTTGAAAAGACTCACAACAAACCCGGTATCCTTTCCATGGCCAACGCCGGCCGCAACACCAACGGCTCCCAATTCTTCATCACCACTGAGGTCACCCCCTGGTTGGACCGCAAACACGTTGTGTTTGGCGAAGTCAAGGAGGGCATGGACGTGGTCAAGGCTATCGAGGCCCTCGGCTCCAAGTCTGGTACCCCCAGCGCCACCATCACCATTGACCAGTCTGGCGAGCTCTAAACAGCTTTGCTTGGCGTAGGTATGTACTTGGTATAATTAAATTACGTTTAGAATAAAAAATCAAGTGCATTTAAAACTAAATCAAGGTATATTACATTAGGTGTTCTGGGCGGGATATGTCTTCCTCGGCCATTAGGATTTTCCATTCGGCGTTCCAACTCGCCGTCCCTTCATTTTCCGTCGTCAACTGTTCAGTAAGAAACTCATGTCAAAACGCCTCGACAACAAGGTAGAATATACCGTCGCTCGGCGAGTACTCTGCCTCGACCAGCCGCAGCTCGTCGATATCGTGCCCGTAGATACCGTAGTCCACCCTCGGCCCCTGCACCGGCACCGGCGGCTGCCTCCGGCCCCGCCGCGAGCTCGGCATGTTATACACGGCCTCATACAAATCCACCACCGTCTCCACAAACTCGCCCACCGTCAGCCCAGCCTCGTAATGCCTTGTCGTCAAGTTCAAGGGGAACTCGTACTCAGAGTCCAGGGGGAAGTCGATTTGGATGAGGGGAGGCCGGCGCAGGCGGTGGAGCTCGTGGGGTGGGAGGAGCAGGGTGCGGTCGAGGCGTGCGGCTGAGGCGCGGGCGGTGTGGCCGCCGCCGAGCGGGATGTTGAGCGGGCCGGTGCTGTAGCCCATGTGTGTGTGTGTGTTTGTGTGTGTTTGTGTGTGCTTTAGGCGAGCGATGATGCTTCGAGTGTGTTTGAGTAGTCGGCTGGAGTAGTGAGGTTGGTCTAGCGAGGTTCTATTGATAACTGTATGGAATAATGAAAGACTGTTTTTTTTTTTTTTTTTTTCAAAGGCGCGGCCGTTGATTGTTATTTATAAGTAACCTAACCAGATCAGAGCCCTGAAAAATATTACAAAATAATAATTAAAATAATACAAAAAAAAAAATGATATAAATAAATAAATGTACGTGAAATAATAATTCAAGGGTCAAGTCTGTTATTTGTTCATTTATGGGATATTAAATGGCCTAAGTCGCTCGAGTCGCCTCTGACAATTCCACAGTTGGGCATTTTGATGCCTGGGACCCTGGCTGACTTGCATTGATTTGGTGATCTCCGGAGGTTGCAAGGCGCGGCAAGGCCAGTTGGCATTTTGAAATGGACGGCAAGGCATTTGCCGTTTGGTGCATTTGCCGGGTGGCTTTTGGCGACGGTCGCTTTCCCTTGGGTTGGCTTGCAGTTTGCGAGGTCCAGCTGTGTTGCCTGAAGTTGTCGAGTCGTGTAATAAGGTTAACTTGATGCTGGCAAAGACAGAGAAGTCGAATTACCAGCCAAACCTCGACTTGTCCTTTTCTGTTTTCATTTACAACTGTCCATCTACTCCAACTTTTTTTCTTTCTTGACGCCTATCTGTTTTTCTGTTTCTCTTGTTCATTGCCGTTGGTTTGGCGTTTGATTGAAGCGACTGCAGGTGCTTGGAGTACCTGAACAGAACTCCCAACGGCTGAGGGGGGCGGGCGTTTGGCGTTGACGTCACAGGCGTTGGAGAAGAAGGAAATTACTAAAAATGGAAACCGCTCGAAAAGGGACCTTGAAAAATCAACAAGTCGAGACATGCAAAAAAAAAGGACGCCTTAGACAATAGTGAGACAAGAAGTCAAGACGGACTTGGACGACCAGGTTCAATAACTGAATATCCAAGTGGAACGAGTATGTTAGTCAAGTTGAAGTTTGGTTATAAATAAACCTTGTGCTTGTTGCCTTTTCGCCCCAAACAATGTCATCTTGTCTCACTTCCAAATCCACTCTTGTACCACGCTTTTTCTTTGGGCCTTTATTGTTCAAAGAACAATAGAACAACAGCTCGGCAAACCTGAGACAATGGAGGAAAAATACTTGAACGCCACAAGCAACAAAAATGAGTTGGTCAAGTGGCAAACGAGACACAACCTTACACCAGCTTGACATGAGGTTCTATCCAAGGGCTTGACCGCGGTAAATCCGTCAATGTGAATCAATCAGATGGTTCCCGGTTTTCTTTTTGACGAGTTTGGTCAAGGAGCCGAGAAAGTGTTTCAGCACACACATTTGTATACCTACATAGGCTACAGGCTACAGGCTATAGGCTGGGAGTTGGAGGTTTGGAGTTTGTTTGTTAAAAGGTGTTGTATAAATTCGTGTTTCATTCATCATTACAAAAAAAAAACCGCTAACAAAAAAATATCATCATTTCATTTCAATCATCTCCATTTCATCTCTCTTCCAAATCCAATCCTCAACACTTTGTGGTCCCAGAAAGTTACTCCTTGATATGTCCCTCGGCGTACATTTTCCTGAGCACGTTCTTCTTGACCTTGCCCGTCGATGTCTTGGGGAACTCGTCAATCACGATAATCTACATTTCGTTAGCAACAGTCGGCATTGACATTGATGCCGTGTAAGGGACTTACCTTCTTGGGGATTTGGTAGCCGCCGAGAAACTGGCGCAGCCACTTGCGCACGTCCGTGCCGTCAATGTTCTGGCTCGGGTCCTGTAATCTATTTCTAGTTAGTCGAAAATCTCTTGCAAGGCCGTTGTAGGGTTACTCACGTTACAAACGCGTAGGGCACTTCGCCGTAGTGGTCGTCGGGGACACCAATGACCGCTGCCTCAAGCACGTTGTGGTACTTGACGACATGGCCCTCAACCGCCACCGACGAGATGTTTTCGCCGCCCGAGATGATAATGTCCTTCATGCGGTCCATGACCTCGACGGAGCCGTCGGCGTGCACGACGGCCAGGTCCCCGCTGCGGAACCACCCGCCGGCAAAGGCCTTGGCGGTGGCCTCGGGGTCGTTGTAGTAGCCCTTGGCCACAATGTTGCCGCGCACGACAATCTCGCCCAGGTCCTCGCCGTTGTGCTGCACCTGCTGGTTAATGTTGCCGTCCTTGATGACCATCATGTTGGCCGCAGTCAGGAAACTAAAACCCTGACGGGCCATGAGTTTGTAGACCTCTTCGGCGGGGAGCTTGTTCCACTCGGGCAAAAAGTACCGTTTGGAAAACGGGCCGTAGGTCTCAGTGAGCCCGTAGACATGGCAGGGCATGAGGTTGTGCGCAATCATGTCGGCAAACAGCTTTGCGCTCGGCGGTGCGGCGGCCACAATGACGGTGACCTCGTGCGGTAGCCGCACGGCTTTTTTGCTGTTGAGCAGCATGGTGTTGACGGTCGGCGCGGCACAAAAGTGCGTCACGCGCTGGGCAACGAGAATGTCCCAGACGTAGTCGACCTCGATCTTGCGTAGGCAGACGTGGGTCCCGCGCACGGCGGTGACGGCGTAGGGGTAGGTCCAGCCGGCGGCGTGGAACATGGGCAGGGTCCAGAGGTAGGTGCACCGGTTGCGGCCAAAGGCGTCTTGGCAGTTGAGCTGCGACTCGGTGAGAAGCGCTAGCGAGGCCAAGTAAACGCCGCGGTGGGTGTACTCGACGGCCTTGGGGTTGCCAGTGGTGCCACTGGTAAAGAACAGGCCCAAGGTAGCGTTTTCGTCGACATGTTCAGAGTCGAGGTCCTCCCAGTTGTCAGAGTAGACGAGCCGGGCGAGCGCCATGCCTTCCTTGACAACGTTGCCGTACTCGCAGTTGAGTTTGACTACCTCGCTGTCATCAAGGTCCAAATCAACAATAACGCGGCGCTGGCCGGGAATTGGTTCCACAAGGTCTTTAAAATCGCGGTCAACAAGCACCAAGTCAGCCTCGCCCAGCGTCAAGCAGTACTCAATCTCTGGTTTGGTCAGTCTGTAATTGACTCCCATGACAAGCGATCCAGCGGCACTGGCAGCGAAAAGGGTCTCGTAGTGTGCGGGGGTGTTGGGCGCCAAGATGGCAATGCGCTTGTATCCATGGTGTTTGAAATAGTAGGCCAGGCCCTTGACACGCTCAGAGAGCTGGAAGTAGTTGCGGGTGTAGTCCTTGCCAGTGCTGGATTTGTGGACGAGCGCAGGAGCGTTTGGCTCGAGAAGGGCTGACCGAGGCAGGAAGAAGGCCGGGTTGAGCTCGTGGCGGTTGGGGGCCGGGGTGACGTGCTGAGGGTGGGGCTCGAGGGCGTGTTTCTCGACGGCGGAGGTTGTTTTTGAGGGAGTGAGCTGGTTGTACAGCTGGTTGAGACGGTTCACGGGGGGCATGTTGGCGTTGAATGGAGCGTTTGGAGATGGTGTCACAAAAGATCAGTGGAAGCGAGTTAACCTGGTAGTTACTTATATAAAGGAACCGTTAAAGAGGGACAAATGGAGTCGGAGGGGCAGGTGGCCGAGCGCCGGATAAAACAGGAACTGCCCAGGGACCCCATCTGTCCGCTTATTCGGCAAAAGAAAAGAAGCAGAAAAAAAAAAAAAAGGTTTCAACGCGGGGTTCGACAAAAGTATGGGCCGAGATCAGTTTGTAGTACTTTCTTTATACTTTGTAGTCAATCACAAAAGTATGGTATTAGTCAGTAGTTAGGTAATCAGTTTATGGGGTAATTTTTACTATGGACTAGTTTTACCATGGACTAAATTACTACGGACTAGATAAGAGGAGGAGAATAAAAGGCGACGATGCCAATGCCAATGCCAAGGCAGGAACTCGAGAAAAAGCGGCAAAGAAAAAAGGGCTTTTTTTTGTGAGGGGGGGGAGAAATAGGGAAAAGGGGGATTTGTTAGGGCCCTTAACTACCTTTTAGTCCTACTAAGAAACTCCACTTCCAGGTTCAGGGTCGAAAATCAAAGTCAAGGTCATGTGACTTTTATGATTACTAATAACTGTTATATTACTAATCATTTGTAAGTAATTATGTCAGTTGATTACATAAGTAACTTTAAATCAACTTTAAATCAAGTCACGGTACTTTTATTTTTCAGTACCCGAGTTGCACGCTTTTAGCTACTGTGTGCGTACAACGTGGTCTTGCTGCTAGTTAGGGTAAGCGGAGGTTAAAGTTCAGCCGTGCACTCGTAAATTTCACCATCATTCAACAAGACGATGTCGCTAGTCAAGAGACGATAGGTAATATACGTAGCTCAGTAACAGCTATTAAATACCACAGTCCGAGAGTAAAAGTTAGCCCAATCAAGTGTGCCAGTAATGACTCCAAGTCAAGGCCCATGGGCTCATTTGACCAACCTGCTCACCACCAAAGACACTTTTTTTTGCTTTAAAACAGCACTTTTCAAACCTCTTCTACACCGTCTACTCAAGAGCCTTGCCTCGCTAATTAACTCTTTTTAATTAAACGGCAGCTCGTTTCTATTGCGAATATTTCCACTACTAATGCTTACCTAATCACCGGCACACTCCTTACCTAATGTGCCAAAATTTTCACTTTCGCGGTGCATGAAAAAAACTCCTCCTCGCAAAACCTTTTTTTTTTTTTTCTCTTCTCTTTTTTCCCTTTCCCGTCATCTTTTGATCTAGAATAAACGGGTTCTTATATACATAAATCCATTCCTAGCAATGTCTGTGGCTTCTGCGGTAAGTACTTTTATCTATGATACTGGTGGATCATTGATTGATTCGGCTTTATTGAACTTTGACTAACAGCCTATAGAATTTGTTCGCCGTTCTTGGTGCGTGATACAACTACCTCCAATGCTGATTGGGCTTTTTTAACTAACTCTTTTTAGGCGATGATGGTGAGACCGCTCCCGTCGTAAAGAAGACTGTGGCCAAGGCCGAGCCTGCCGCCGCTGCCCCCATCCCCGGCGCTGCCCGCCCTGCTGCCCGCAAGGACAACAAGAAGGCCGATGGCCCCAAGGACCGCAACGCCCGCTCCTCTGCCTCTGGTGCCAAGGGCCCCAAGTCCTCTGACAACAAGCGTCAGAAGAACCCCCGTCCCGACAGACACTCCCAGACCGGCAAGGTCGACACTGAAAAGAGAGTCAACAAGGGCTGGGGGGACAAGAAGAAGAAGCTCGAGGACGAGACCGCTGGCGAGAAGATTGCCAAGGACGACGCCGCTGAGCCTACTGCCGCTGCTGAGGAGGCCCCCGCTGCCCCCGTCGAGGAGCCCGACACCTCCGTCACCCTTGAGCAGTACCTCAAGGACCTCGAGATCAAGGCCGCCGAGGCCAACTCCGAGAAGCAGATCCGCAAGCCCAACGAAGGTGCCGACGACGCCAAGTGGAAGACCACTAATGCCCTCGACAAGAAGGACCAGGAGTCCTTCTTCGCCGCCTCCAAGACCAAGGCCCTCAAGACCAAGGCCAAGAAGGAGAAGGTCCTCTTGGACTTTGAGCCCACTTTTGCCTCGCCCTCTGACAACAACAACAACCGTCCCGAGAGACGCGAGAGACGCCCTGTTCCCGGCAACAAGCGTGGTGGTGACCGCAAGCCCCGCCCTGTTGCTGGCAAGGCCGCCGCTGCCAAGCCCGTCAACATCACCAGCGCCACCGAGTTCCCCGTTCTCGGTGCTTAAACGACCTCTTGTTGTTTGGCCATTGCTCCCCCCGTTTGCCACACCAAAAATTGAATTGTCCATCGCATAACGCTAATCGTTGATGGCTTTTGCTTGTTTTTGCTAGCTGCTATTGTTTATGTATTTGTGTATAAAACTTTTGTTATTCACTGAATTCAAAAAAAAAAATATCAAAAATTAAAAAGAAGACGAGGAGAGACTGGGACGAGAATCTAGATTCGAAGGTTGAAGGAAACGACGAATTAAACGGGATCTAAGATTGCACCGCCAAAATTGATTTTATACTCTTACTATCGAATCCATGGCCAGTCGACACACGACCCGACAGTAAAGACTCAAGACTTGAGACTCAAAAAAAGTGTCTATTCGAAAAGCAGTAGCACCAAGTTTAAAAAGATGCCAAAAAAAACTCCGATGCAGGGAATTGAACCCTGATTTGCCCGGTGAGAGCGGACCGTGCTAGCCATTACACTACATCGGATCTTAGACAAAGTGTGACGGATCTGGCTTGAGATCCCTTCTGGCTTGGTATTTATTATCAGCGTCTTCATTTATGAAGTAAGCGCTTAGTGATTCTTATTCATCAAGTTACGTGATTCTTGAATTGTCTTCCTTGTGATCCTTCTTGAGTTACTTTACAAGATTTGAGTTATGATTCCTTCTTCAAGAGTTTGTTTGATTTTCGTTTCAAGTTTTTTATGATTATTTTTATAAGTATAAATATCCCTTTGATTCCCTTGAGGTTCAAAGGTCATCAATAAATTTGGTCTTTTTCTTAACGCTACATTTCAGCTTGATTAATAGTCAAACCTTTGGTCCTTCTTCTAAGGTTCCTTGGTCGGGCCTAGCCCTCCATACCTTGAAGTCGTAAACCTCGGGCTTGCGGGCAAGCCCTCGTCAGAAACTCTCCTTCCATATGCTTGTCCCTCTTCTACAATAAACAACCTTCTCGATTATTATCTCGGCTTTCTATCCTTTTAGTCCGAGTCAATTGAGATCTCGCCTTATTTCCGACCCCTCGGGCTTGATTCTCAACACAAAGCTGTAAGAGTTGAAGCCCGGACTCTTACTTAGATCGTGTCTCTTAGTCAATAACTCAATAACTGTCTTCAAACAACACAGACTAACTCTTGTCTGTATCTCTCGATCTCTCAGTTCAGTGCTTAGAAGGTTTTCTTGATCAATGTTGGCTTGTCTTTCAATTATCTGGAATATAACATCTTTATATACTTTTCTAACAA
>JAJMHN010000165.1:0-29224 GCA_030566025.1 Geotrichum cucujoidarum
AAAAAAAAAAAAAAAAAAAAAAAAAAAAAACGGTTTTTCTAAGCGAAGTTTAAAGTGCCAGTGAAATTTTCAGGGGCATAGAAATTAGCGAGACTCCGAGCCGAAGAGGCCAATTGCGAGACCGAGAATACAGTCATTGATTCAGACATTTGGGGGTGAAAAGGTATGTTTTCAAATTAAATTAATCTATATATTATGCAGAGCAGGTTGAAGGCCCTTAAGTAAACTGTACTTCCAAGTTTGGCTACACCTTATTAAATCCCGTCACAAGAACGGGCGACAGCGGATCAGAGGAGTTGGGGGTGGAGTTTTGAGGCGGAAAAGAAGAAGGATGACAAGAGAGGAGGATGGAATAAATAAATAAACCAGAGGATGAGTGGGAAAAAACACAAAAACAGGTCATTAGGTAGCAACGGGTTGAACGTTGCAATAGCCATTAAAGGAAATCATTAAAACAAAGACAAGAGCAAAAAGGAAAAAAAAGGAAAGGGGAAAGAAAAATAAATCATGCTGAAAGCTGAGGAGCTTAGAACTTGAGCTTTCTAGGAACCTCCCAGGTGTTCTCCTGGTTGGTGAAGTGACCGTAAGAGGCGGTCTTGAAGTAGATGGGACGGGCAAGGTCAAGGTCTCTGACAATGACACCGGGACGGAGGTCAAAGTTGTTGCGGACAATCTCGACGAGCTCGTCAGAGGTCTTGTCGGAGGTACCGTAGGTGTCGACAAAGATGGAGAGGGGCTCGGCGACACCAATGGCGTAGGAGAACTGGACAAGAGCACGCTTGGCAAGGCCAGCAGCGACGAGGGACTTGGCGACCCAACGGGCAGCGTAGGCAGCAGATCTGTCGACCTTGGAAAAGTCCTTACCGGAGAAGGCACCACCACCGTGAGCACCCCAACCACCGTAGGTGTCGACAATGATCTTACGGCCAGTGAGACCGGCGTCACCCTGGGGGCCACCAATGACAAAACGGCCAGAGGGCTGAATGTGGTAGGTGGTCTTGTCGTCAAGGAGGTTGGCAGGGATGACCTTCTTGATGATCTTGTCGAGGATCTCGGATCTGAGGTCCTCGGTGGAAATGTCGTCAGAGTGCTGGGTGGAAATGACAACAGTGTCGACACGGAGGGGCACGCAAGCACCGCCGTCGAGCTTGTACTCGACGGTGACCTGGGTCTTGGTGTCGGGTCTCAACCAAGCAAGGGACTCGTCGCGGCGGGCAGCGGCAAGAGCGGCGTTGAGCTTGTGGGAGAGAATGACGGTAAGGGGCAGGAGCTCCTCGGTCTCGTTGGTGGCATAGCCAAACATGATACCCTGGTCACCGGCACCAAGCTCCTCAAGAGCCTTCTCGTAGTGGAGACCCTGAGCGATATCGGGGGACTGCTGCTCAACGGCGACAAGGACGTTGCAGGTCTTGTAGTCAAAGCCCTTCTCGGAGTGGTCGTAGCCAATGTGCTTGATGGTGTCACGGACAATCTTCTGGAAGTCGAGCTTGGCAGTGGTGGTGATTTCACCAAAGACCATGATCATACCGGTCTTGGCGGCGGTCTCGCAAGCGACCTTGGAGAGGGGGTCCTCCTTGAGGCAGGCATCGAGGATGGCGTCCGAGACCTGGTCACAGATCTTGTCGGGGTGGCCCTCGCCGACAGACTCGGAGGTGAAGAAGAAGGTTTCCTGAGGGGCAGCCATTGTGAGAGAGGGGAGCAATTGGGGCGGGAGGATGGGGATGGAGGGATCAGATGGTAAGGAGGAAGAAAGAGAATAAGGAAAAAGCAGGCCTGCTGGAGTTTATATACGTTTTGAAAATTTTTATTTTTGCGAGGGTTAAATTTTTGTGTATTTTGCGTATTTTGCTGCGGGCCAAGTGGTTGGGCACGAGCGAGCGCCGGAGAAGGAGCAGATGCGATTTTGAATGTTTGAATGGAAAAACTGGCTGGTACTTGGTATCACCGGCTCAGGGATTTGTGGTGTTGGTCCGGTGGAGCTGGCCGTGGCGCGTGTCGCAGGCTTGTCCAGCAGTCCCTTTGAACCGGTCTTGTGGCGCTGAGGTCTGAGCACTCCTCGACGGGTCTGGCAAGCTGGCAAGTTGGCAACTGATCCAGGCTTTTCTCTGCGCTGGTTTTTGGTTTCTCGTTTCGCTGCCGCTTCGAGAGCCGTCTGCTGCGGTTCCCGGGTCAGTGCAAAAGCTGCTGACTCGGGGTGGGTCCGTGTACTCAGGGCAAGGGCAACAGCCACAGGCAGATACGAGGGCGAATACGAGGCAGCCGTTTAGCTCCCACAAGAAACGCGCAAGCAAAGAAACAGAGCCAGGAAGTGCATCAATGTTAGTTATGAGCACAAGTTACGAGAAGCAGTATACCTACATATTATGGTTAATACAATGGACTTGGAATGCTAGCCAAGTATGTAGAAGCAGAGCGCTCAATGACCAACGCCAGTCCGGTTCTATAAGATTATTGATGCTGCGTTGAGTCCCAAGTCCCAAGTCCCAAGTCTCAAGTCTCAAGTTTAGCCAACGCCCAAGGGTCCCAGCCAGATCCTGCTTAGACCAACGCCCACGCCAGACCAGACCAGACGGGCTACTACCACAAGTTCCACACACCAGCACAGTTTCACTGCGGGATTCAAAGACCCAACTCACAGTTCCATCGCCTAGTTCATCGCCTAGTTCTCAGTCCATAATTCCACTCCAAACTACATACTTACATACAGGGCTAGGGCACATGCACCCATTAGGTCTCCATATTGCAAATCAGTTGCAAATCAGACTGGAAATTAAATTAGACATCGATTTGATTGATACTGCTAGTCTACAACTAATACCAAATTGCCAATTGCTGAGATTGTAAATGTCATAGCTCACACACACTTGTCGGCAAGTCTCTTAATACCTTTCATTGCTTAGCTTCATACATGATCAAGCGACCCCCGCCCGCCGCCGTTTTTGGCTGCCTCGTGCTGGCGTTGGGCACTGCTTACTACCTGACCAGACATGATAACGACCTCCTACTCACTGCAAACAAACACTCTTCCAAGCAGTGCATAGACGTCAGGTATGCGGCAGACAAGTGCGCGTTTGTAAGGCGGCACTGCCAGGACGAGGCCATGGGCATGCTCAACTACCTCGACTTGTACTACTGCGGTAGTAACAACAGCCAGCCCTCACAGGCAAGTGCATTCGCACTCGTGACCTCCATGTGCGCGTTTCTCTTTTTCCTGTTCTTGACTATCGGCATGGCTGCCTCGGACTTTTTGCTGCCAAACCTCTCGGCCATTGTCAAGATCCTGCGCCTGTCGCCCTCGTTAGCCGGCGCCACGTTCCTGGCCTTTGGTAACGGCTCCTCTGACGTCTTTTCGACATACGCGGCCATGAACATTGGGTCTGGATCGCTTGCTATTGGCGAGCTTATTGGTGCGGCGTCCTTTATTACCGCCGTGGTGGCCGGCGTCATGGTCCTTTTCCAGCCCGTCAAGTTTACCAACCGCAAAGACTTTTTGCTCAACGTGACCTTCTTCACCGTGGCCATTTCGTTTGCCATTTATTTCATATCCGACGGCATTTTGCAAGCCTGGGAGTGCGCCGTCATGCTGCTCATTTACGTCGTGTACGTATTATGCCACTGGAAGTTTAGCGAAGAAAACGACATCAAGGCCCTTGATGTTATCGCCCACCCGCAAGATGTACATCATGGATCTGACCCTGAAGCGTTTCCCTACACAAAACCAGTTGCCTATGACAAGGCGGCCCTAGCCGAGAATGCGGCCCCCAGACCACCACCCCCAAAGCTCCGCGTTTCGACGTCATATACCGACACCCCCATCGAAGACTTTGTCAAGTCGACCCCACCAAGACCTTACCCCGAGGGAGCCTCTGCACCCTCACAGAATAAAACTCTTATACCGTCTTTTGAAATCACACGCGTTAAAACCAACGACCCAGAACCCGCCGCCGCACCCGAATCAAGCACCTTTCTTACCCCCACAACGACGACATCGCCCCCGCGCCCACATGTGGCTCAAAAGAGCCAGAGCTTTTCCGACATTAGGCAAGCTGAGGAAACGGACCAGGCAATAGCCGGGTTTGGACAGCCCCCGCGCAGAGTGTCGTACCCGAGCGCCGCGACGGACAACAGCACTGGCCAAGGCCGCAGAGATGAGGATTTCTACGGGTTCAGCAGCCGCGTGCGCCAGTCTCGCTTCAACTCAATCTCCCCCGGTGGGTCTGAGAGCGGCGCAGACTCCTTGTGCGCGGATTCCATACCGGCAAGGTCGCGCGCGCCCTCGCCCACAATCCCGTTCAGACCGTCCTTGTTTGGTGCGCTCGAAACGCTTGTGGTACTTGAAGACGATAAACGTACCCGAAAGGCGGCGGCCTCGCTGAGTGGCGGGTCGTCCCCAATGGTACCCTCACCGCTGGGCCTGGAGCCAGTGTCGCCGGGGTCTAGTCCCAGCCCGCAAACACAAACCCATTACGGCTCGACGGCGGTCCAGCCCCAGTCGTCCTGGGACCAGCAAACGACTGACTACCTTTCGCCCAGCCCCCAAACCGAAACGAGCCCACTAATACCGACTACTTCCATTGGAGACGTGTCCACACCCTTTACAAACCCGTTTTGGGATAAAGAGCTTGGCCGCGTGGTGCAAACTCTTTTCCCATCGGTGTGCGACTGCCTCAAATCGGGCCATGGCGGCGGCAGTACTACCGAGAGCCTCTGGACCCAGATCGCGAAATGGACGATTGGCGTACTCGTCGCCGGGCCGTACCTACTACTAACGGTCACGGTCCCGACCGTCAACCCGGAAAACCTCAGCGACCACGACGACGACGAAAGCGATGCATCTGTTCCCGCCCTCAAGTGGCTTTTGCTGCTGCAAGCCGTGTTTGGGCCCTTTTTCGTCTACTTTAGTCTCAATGTGGACAAGACCGGCGACGTTGACGGGTACAAGTCGCCCTTGTACTTTTCGCTGGCGACCTCGGCTACCTGCGTGCTCCTTGTCGCCTTGACGCCCATCCACACCCGCACGGGCCGCGGGCCGCACTACCTCCGGTTCCTGTCGCTCGTCGGCTTTGTGGTCTCGATTGCGTGGATTGCGTTTGTCGCCAACGAGGTTGTGAGCATTCTCAAAGCCCTCGGCGTCATTCTGCACATCTCGGACGCGGTGCTGGGGCTGACGGTGCTGGCGCTCGGCAACAGCCTCGGCGACTGCGTGTCCAACATCTTCATTGCCCAGAACAGCGAGCACGTCATGATGGCCGTCGCCGCGTGTTTCGGCGGGCCTTTACTCAACGTCCTTGTCGGCATTGGCTTCAGCGGCCTTGTCGTCATGCACCACAAACACGACTACTCGGGCTACCGCTTCGAACTCTCCAACACCCTCTTCATCAGCAGCGCCACGCTCATGCTCACCGTGCTCTTTCTGAGCGTGGCAATACCGCTTAATAACTGGGTGTTTTCGAAACCGCTTGGGGTCACAACAATTTCGATCTGGGCAGTGTCGACCGCTCTCAACGTTTACCTCGAAACGACCTCGCACTGAACAAACATTTTCAACGACATTTTCACGCTTTTTTTTGCCTTTTTGTTTATTTATTTGTTATTTATTTATTACTTGCATTATCAAAAGACGTTGCCATTAATTTTCTCAACCATTACAATAATATTTACTATTTACTTTGCTATATTACACATAGGTGCCCTTGTGCACCTCGCCGTCCAATGCAAAGTACGCCTGGGTGGCGCGTTCGCTGCCGAGCCGGTCGCTGTCCAGCAGATACACCATGTAGATGTGGCCGAGGTCCTTGAGTTGCACCGGAGTAAGGTGTGCCATGGTCTTGATTTGGTTGTAAACAGACTCGACGGTCTCGTGGGCCTTGCTGTTGTCCGCCGCCGCTGAGGTGGACGCGGTGGAGAGTGCAGACTCGTTGATTTCGAACCGCAGGTACTCGCGCCAAAAGTGGTACGAGTCGAGGAACTGCGAGGCGGCGGACGTGTAGGCAAGGCGGGCCGCGTCGACACCGCCCTCACGCGAATAGAGCTGGATGTTGGCCTCGGTGGTCGTCAGCAGCGCAGCGTCCTCAAGCAAGCCGGCAGCGACGAGGGACTTGGTCTGGGCCTGCAAGAACGTGAGTGCAGCGCTCGTGGATTCTTGGCATCGAAGCAGGTTCGCCAGCCCCACAATGGCCTGTGTGCAATTTGGCAGTGTTTCCAGAATGATGTTGTAAATGTCCTTGGCGGCTTCGTAGTTGCCCTGGGCTTCTTCAAACTGGGCATAGTAGATACGCAGCTCGGTGCGGCCAATGGGGACCGCAAAGCAACCCTGTTGTAGCACCCGCCGGGCTTGTTCAATGAGGTCACTTGCAACCAGCCATCTGGCATACCTGAGCCAGAACTCCTCGTACTGGGCCGTTGGCAGCACTGCTCGTTCGTATAATAAAATGATTCTGTCTGTGTTTCCCTCGACCTCCTCAAAGTGGAGGTACCGTCTCCAGTTCACTAGTTCCTCCTCTGCCAAGTAGACAACGTGGAAAAAGGACCGCAAGATATTGGTCTCGTATTGCCACCGTGCCGCCACTTCGTTTTGTGTAGACACGTATATTTGGACGTGGTAGTTGGCGATTCTTAGCCGCAGATCTGCCTCCTCTTCTGCTTCATCCTTTGTCGCAACTGCGGTTTGCTCTTGTTGCTGCTCTTCTTGGTTTCGTTCGGCCTTGTCGATTTCGTACTCTGCTCTGAATTGGTCAAGGTATAACGGCTCAACCAAGTGCTCTACTGGAATGGTCGGGCATAATTCCATAAACGTTGCGAAATACCTGGCGTACTGGTGCAAGGGTATCCGGATTATCCGATCGTACAGTTTAAACAGTCTTAGATGATCCATTTCCCGCTCCTCAAACTCGATGTACTTGTCCCACACCGGGTGCGCCAAGTAGTGTAAACCGACCTGTTCCACTGCGCTCTCAAACGTCGCTCGCACAGCGTCAGCGTTGGGCGAAGTCAGCAGTTTGAACGAGCAGTAGGCTGTCCAAACCTCGACAGACGCCGGCATTTCGCTCACTGCGCGAATGTAAACAAGTTCAGCATTCTCTGTAAACCCTAGTCGAAACTCGAGCTCTGCGTATTTGATCCAGTAGCCGTGAGCAAACGGGAACCGTTTGAGAAAGAAATCAAACGTGAACCGGAGTAATTGAAACGCCCTTGGAGTGGAGGCCTTGCACAAACCTCCCTCCAGTGCCTCAGCGGCCTCTACCAGGTCTTCCCAGATATTGAATGCGTCTGGGTTCGCCTCGACCTCTGCATAAACGCGAGTCCAGGCGTCGTAGAGTTCTTCGTCGGTCTGGCGGCGCTTATTGTGGCCGCCACCCGAGCGCGGTTCGTGGTTCCTGCCGCCCTCGTTGAAGTGAGACCCATTGCCAAAGTCGCGAGACCTGTAACCGCCTGCCACTGTCGCCATTTGATGCTGGTGCTGGTTTAACCGAGTGCGCGTGCTTGCTTAGCGAGACCTTGTGAAAAACTGGTGGTGACATAGCGAGTGGTGGTTAGGGCAACTCTATCGCACTTGAGGGCACACCCTCGTCGTAGTCCCTCGCGTGAGCCCTGGGCCGTGGGCTAAACTCGTTGCTACTGCGAACCGTAGTAAATCCTGCCTTGGTTCAGACCGTTCTTCAGGCCCTGCCCATGCCCACGACACGCAGCTCGACGTGGCCCCAGGGCAAGACACGCGCGGTGTCAGCCCTGACTTTGTGTGCGCGCTGGCGCCAAAACTCCCAATCCGCAGCCTAATTGGGGCAACTTGGCCAAGGTCGCAAAACTTTTTTAACTGAAAATTTTTTGCTCCTTCTCTTTCTGTGCTCAGCTTTCTCTCACTTCACTCCAAGTGCTCCATCGTTCCGCAACTCCTCTTATTTTCTACTCAACAGCCTCTTGTTAGTAAAAAATTAGACTCTCCTTTTCTAAAAAGCCGAAAAAAAATCATATAAAACCACAAAACTCCCCCCGTTTTATTTTTTTCACCTGTTTCTTTCGTCTGGTATCAACCGAATCTCACGTCTGAAACTCGCTTAAAAAATATACACACCATCCACCCTCTCGTTCAGTTCGTCGATCCAAACTTCCTTGTACTGAACCCATCTTGTGCATACATTAATCGCACTTGATCATCCTAGAAAATCACACGAAAACTACACAACTTTTCAAACCACAACATTACCTTTAAAATGTCTGTTGACGCTTCCGTTTCTGCCGCCGAGAAGGCCCTCGAGCAGCTCACCGTCCAGGACCAGGCTACCAAGTCCGAGCCCTCTTCTGCCACTGCTGCCGACAGCACCACTGTCACCACTGACACCCCTACCGAAGCCACCCCCTCTGACTCCGCCCCTTCTTCTGAGGCCTCTGCCAGCGCCTCTCTCTACGTTGGTGAGCTTGATCCCTCTGTCACTGAGGCCATGCTCTTTGAGATCTTCAGCCAGGTCGGCCCTGTCGCCTCCATCCGCGTCTGCAGAGATGTCGTGAGCAAGAGATCCCTCGGATACGCCTACATCAACTACCACAACACTGCTGATGGTGAGCGCGCTTTGGTCGAGTACAACTACACCCCCATCAAGGGCCGTCTCTGCCGCATCATGTGGTCCCAGCGTGACCCCTCCCTCCGTCGCACTGGTGCCGGTAACATTTTCATCAAGAACTTGGACCCTGCCATTGACAACAGAGATCTCCACGATACTTTCTCCACCTTTGGCAAGATCTTGTCCTGCAAGATCGCCACCGACGACTACGGTGTTTCCAAGGGATACGGATTTGTCCACTTTGAGACCCCCACCGCTGCCGAGTCTGCCATCAAGAATGTCAACGGTATGCTCTTGAACGACAGAAAGGTCTACGTCAGCTTGCACATTCCCAAGCAGGACCGTCAGTCTAAGGCTGAGGCCCTCAAGGCCAACTTCACCAACGTCTACGTCAAGAACGTTGACCTCGAGGCCTCTGACGAGGAGTTTGAGGAGCTCTTCAAGAAGTATGGTGACATCACCTCTGCCACCCTTTCCAAGGACCACGAGGGCAAGTCCCGTGGTTTTGGCTTTGTCAACTTTGCTACCCACGAGGCTGCTGCTAAGGCTGTTGAGGAGCTTAACGACTCTGAGTTCAAGGGCAAGACTCTCTTTGTCGGCCGTGCCCAGAAGAAGTACGAGCGCGAGGAGGAGCTCAAGAAGCAGTACGAGGCTGCCAGACTTGAGAAGTCCAACAAGTTCGCCGGTGTCAACCTTTACATCAAGAACCTCGACGACTCTGTCGACGATGACAAGCTCCGCGAGGCCTTCGCCACTTTTGGTACCATCACCTCCTGCAAGGTTATGACCGACGATCAGGGCAAGTCTAAGGGCTTTGGCTTCGTTTGCTTCACTTCTCCTGAGGAGGCCACTAAGGCCGTTGCTGAGATGAACCAGTTCATGCTTGCTGGTAAGCCCCTCTACGTTGCTCTTGCCCAGCGCAAGGACGTTAGACGCAATCAGCTCCAGCAGCAGATTCAGGCCAAGAACCAGCTCCGCATGCAGCAGCAGGCTGCTGTTGCCGGTGGCATCCCCGGTGGATACATGCCCAACCCCATGTTTTACGGTCCCGGCCAGCAGGGTTTTGTCCCCGTCCCCGGTGGACGTCCCTTCCCTGGCGGTCAGCCCATGATGCCCATGCGCCAGCAGGGTGGCCAGTGGAACGGCCGTCCCGGCCAGCCCGGCTACGGTGTCCCCCCCGGCTACCCCGGTTTCCCCGGTGGTCCTCAGGGTCACCGTGGTGGCCGTGGTGGTTACAACAACCACCGTGGCGGTCGCCGCGGCCCTAACGGCAACCACGGCCCTGCCCCTGATCAGGCTGTTCCCTTCTCTGTCATTGTCAACAACGCCCCTGAGGAGGCCCGCAAGCAGATTATCGGTGAGCACTTGTTCCCCAGAGTTTTGGAGCACTCTAGCGTTGCTGGTGACCAGGACGTTGCTTCCAAGGTCACTGGTATGCTTTTGGAGATGGAGACCAACGAGTTGCTTGCTTTGACCGAGAACGACGCTGAGTTTGACAGCGGTGTCTCTGCTGCCGTCACTGCTTACAACGACTACATTGAGGGCAAGACCAACGAGACCGAGGCCGCTCCTGCTGCTCCTGCTTCTACTGAGGCCTAAGTGGTTGTAGTCAACTAAAAAGCTGTCCCCTCACGAGTTTTTTTTTTCCTCTTTTTCTCTTTTTCTCTCCTCCCTTCCTCCTCCCCTTCTCTTTCCATTTGTCATGACGCGCGATTGGTTCCTTGTTTTTATTGTTTTTCTGTGTTTTATTATTTCCCTGGTTGATGTGTATTTTTCTCGTGTATAGTGAATGTGCTATATCAGTTTTATTTAATCTCTCCCCCTTTATATTTCGATTCCTCTATTAAATGTAATGGCAAAAATACTCCAGTTGAAAAAATCAAATCCCGAAGTGTATCATGATTGTAAACTACTTTGAAGACCAAAGCAAAGCTTTTTGTTGTAACCGTTTGTACGCACGCCGCACGGCTCTGCCTACAAAGCCATATCATAGAGTTATAGGCCCGTAGAAAAAAAACGTGGGCCTGTTATGTCAGTACGTGTTCGGACAAATGCCAGTATTCATCTCACTGACTTTGTGAATGAAGCCATGGACATTGTTCTTTTCGCAGAGGTTGTTGAAGGGATCCAAAACGTCTTGAGATTTTTTCTTTGTCTCGGGCGGGTTTTCGTTTGAGTAAATTATTCCGACTGGCCCTTCGTCTCGGAACAATTCCAACTCCAATTTATATACCCGTCAAAACCACTTTTCACTTCCGACATGTTTATAGAACGGGCCGTTTGGCCAAGGCTCAATAACTAACTTGCGGGACCCGGGGCCTTGTGTCCGGCGAAATCGGGCCAACTTGGTTTAGAACTTGGAGGAGACAATCATGCTGGTGAAAACCTTGTTTGGTGATGATGTCAGTGATCCCAAGGCCCTGCCTAGATGGAAATTGTGTTTCCCTTCCATGCACTTGGGTGCGTTGGGCGGTGCCCAGTAGAACCAGAAGAGACCAGAGACAGCGGAATATCATAACGACTTCATGCCAGGCCGTAGTTTAGGTAGCTAGTTTGTGTCGGTTCCGTAGAAAGGGTGGTCTGTTCTTTGCGCTTGTGTTTCGTTGGATATACCGAAACTCAAAACGCACTCAAAACGCACGCGGTCTTGAATTCTAGCTTGGACTGGGTCATGTCCAGGCGGGACCTTTGTTGACAGACTCCAAGGCACGCGGTGAATACGCCAGACCCTAGAGAGCTGATTGGATTTAGTCTGTTTGGCTGCTTGGGCTGGCAATAGCGCTCTTCAATAGGGGCCGCACTGGCTCGGCCAGAAAAACGCACCGCCCGCCGTGCAAACAAGTGCGTGGCTGCCTCCAAGGCCCAAATTTCGGAATTCACAATTGAATTCACGTTCTCCTCGAACAGGAAAATAAAAATATAAACATTTTGTTCTCGTTAACACTCTGTCTTTCTTCTCATTCTTTCTTTTCTTACTAGCTTGAACCCGACCCTCTAGACTGCGCAGTCCCTTTGTGTCTTTGCGTGATATTCTGGTTAGAGAACTTTAATACCATATCAACAAACATGGCCCTGGCTAGACCCGGCTCTCTGTTCAGAGCCCTCAACGGCCTTCAAGCGGTCCCTGCAGCCAAGCGCCCATTTACACACCAGGCCTCGCTAGCTAAAAACCGTCTCTTGTGCAATAACCCTGCCCGTCGAAGCGTAGCAGCATCTGCAATTACCCAAACACTTCCTGCTTATCGCGAGTTTGCCCGCCCACAATGGCAGGCTAAGCGGGGGTACGCCTCGCCCTCGTCGTCCGACGCCGACTGCAAGCCAGTCAAGAAGAAGTCGCTCCTCATGCGCGGCACCCACTACGTGATTCTCTTTACCGGTACAATCGTTGTTGGCGTCGGCTCGCTCATGGTTGGCTTCTTCATCTACGACGCCACGACTTACACCGAATCCGATCCAAACGAATACCTCAAGGACCTGCAAATCCCCTCGCTCGCTTTACACCCGCGCCGCGGAGGACCCAAAAACCTGCCCATTGTCGATGCCTTTTTGGACGGCGCCGATACCCCCGAAAAAAAAGCCTGTGCCGAGAAACCCAAACTGGTGATTTTGGGCTCGGGCTGGGGATCGGTTGCTGTTTTAAAGAACTTGGACCCCAAGGAGTATAATGTTGTTATTGTGTCGCCTGTCAATTACTTTTTGTTCACGCCCATGCTGCCCTCGGCTACTGTCGGTACGCTCGAGCTGCGGTCACTGGTGGAGCCCATTCGACGCATTTGTACCTGTGCCTATGCCCATTTCTTGCTGGGAAGCGCCGAGCACGTTGATTTCAATGAACGGCTGGTCGAGGTCTCGGCCAAGGACCCCAACAGCAATGAAACCGTCAACTTTTACATTCCTTACGATAAACTCATTGTCGGTGTGGGCTCCATTTCCAATACGCACGGAGTCAAGGGCCTTGAGCACTGCAACTTTTTAAAGACGATTGACGATGTCAAGGCTATTCGCAAACGGGTCATCAACAACTTTGAGCGCGCTTCGTTGACCACAACCAGCGACGAAGAGAGAAAACGACTCCTAAGTTTTGTAGTGTGTGGTGGTGGTCCCACAGGAGTCGAGCTTGCCGCTGAAATCTACGATGTCATCAACGAGGACCTCATCAAGTTCTACCCCAAATTGCTCCGATCCGAAGCCTCTGTCCACATCATCCAGTCCCGCAGCCATATTCTCAACACCTATGACCAAAAGATTTCCGAGTACGCCATGAAGCGGTTCAGCAAGGAGCATGTCGACATTTTGATCAACTCGCGTGTCGAAGAGGTCCTGTCGGACCGCGTTGTTTTCACGCAAACCGAGCCCGATGGCAGTAAAGTCAAGAAGGAGCTTCCCTTTGGGCTCTGTGTTTGGTCTACTGGTGTAGGCCAGGCCCCCATCACGCAGGATATTACAACCAACCTTGGACCCGATTTCCAGCGCAACCGCCGTGCGATTGAGACCGACGCCCACTTGCGAGTAATTGGTACTCCGAGAGGCGAGGTCTACGCCATTGGCGACTGCGCTACGGTGCGCACCGATATTGCTTGCCATATCCAAGACCTGCTGCGTGCCGCTGTTCTGTCTGGCAGACGGCCAGCCATTGCCGGTGGTGAAATGGCACAGCCAGTGGTTGAGAGCAACCCCGTGACCACGGCCGAGGAGGACGAGCTCTTGCGCAACGTTGACCTGTCCTACGACGACGTCATGTTCCTCTCCAAGCTCATTCGCCGCAAGGCGCCGCAGGCCAGCGAGCACCTGAACCGACTCAAGGACCTCTTCAAGGAGTTTGACCGCGACAACTCGGGCACCTTGTCCTACGACGAGCTGTCCGAGCTGCTCAAGGAGATTGACAAGAAGGTGACCTCGCTCCCGGCGACGGCGCAGCGCGCGCACCAGCAGGGCCAGTACCTCGGCCGCAAGCTGACGCGCATTGCGCACAGCAAGGGCAAGCTCGACCCCACGGCCCTTGCGCACGAGGACGTCGACGACCTTGTCAGCCGCCGGTTCGCTTACCGACACCTTGGCAGCCTCGCGTACATCCCCAACGCCGCGGTCTTTGACTTTAACGGCCACTCGTTCTTTGGCGGCATTGTGGCCATGTACCTGTGGCGCGGCATTTACTTTGCGCAGAGCGTGTCCTTACGTACAAGGGCCATGATGTTTATGGACTGGCTGAAAAGAGGCCTCTTTGGCCGCGACCTGTCTGGCGTCTAAACATCTTTAACAGCCACACTAAGTGACATTTTTTGTTCATGATAGACTTTGTAATATTATCTCTACACATACAATTTACACTGATCACAGATGACGATTCTACGTTTGTTTGCTTGTTTGTGTTTTTCAAGTCTTGATCTTGACATTTTTATTATACAGAAATAGACATGAGGCAAATGAAACTTTTTGTTGAATAAAAAAGCTGAGACATTATATAGAAGTATTTTGTTTGAAAGTGAAGTTCAATATATATTTTTTCACATCAAGAGCAAGAGGGGAGGGGGGAAATAGATAAAAAGCGGGATTGGAAGAACATGGAGGGTTTAGAAGAGACGACTTTTTAAGAGGAACGGAAGAAGTTGTGGTTTGTAGTGGTGAGAATCGGTAATTTAGATGTTGGAAGGGTAGAGCATGACGCGGACAGTGGCGCCAAAGGTCTTGGGAGGCAGGTTCTTCTTGAAGTTGGCACGGACGGCGCCAGAGTTTCCGTGGGTGCGGGTGACCTTGCCCCAGATGACTCTGATCTTGGAGCCGCGGACCTCCTTGGAGGCGCGGTAGACAAAAGCAACGCGCTTGCCGAGGTAGAACTTGGCCTCCTCGGGGGTGGCAACGCCGTCAATGGAGAGCAAAGACACGTTGGGGTTGGTGACGTGCTTGCTGCGCTGGTAGGAAAGGTGCTTGCCCTTAACGTAGACTAGAAGCTGATGTTAGTGAAAAGCTCTTCTTCAAAGTCGTGATGGGTTCAAAGAGCTCGACGATAAGGTGCACCGGTGCACCCAGCGTCGATATTCTTTTGAACCAGCATCAGCGTATCATCGGATGCTGTACTTACGTCTGTGCGATTCAGTAGCCATTGTTGTGTATTTGTCGAGGGGGTAGAAGTCTAGTGTCGAACAACCTGTCGATGTTATTAGAGGGAGTCGTTGAATTTCGTTCTCTTCTTTTTTTTTTTCCAATTTTGCAAAACAAGAGTTTACGGCTTGTTGTTTGGGTTCACTGGGCGCGCAAAAGCCCTAACCGCTACTGGGACATTAGACAAGTGACTGTCTATTACTTCATTGGGAAATTTGTGGTCAGGCCTGTTTGAAGCCAGATGGCACGTGAGTAGCCCTACCTCTAACCGCTGGGTGAAAAGCCCTATGTTTACCCTCCCTATGGGCCTGAAACCAGCTATAAAAGAGATTAGATCCGCCGTCAATTTGATTTTTTTTTTTCTTTTCTTCTGTAAGTGACGTACTTCATAGGATCATTTCTATAGGTCACGTCCTCATTTGACTCTTACAAAAGAGCCATCTATTCCAACTTGGTTGATGAGGTTGTTTCCCTGCACACCCTAGAGTGAGAAATTTACTTGTATGCTGTTTTGCCTGGCCTTGTGTCGGTAACAGTTCATGTTTTTATACCTTTCCGTATAGTGCGCTTTTCCTTTATTGGAACTGAGCACTTGGATGAGGTGCGATGATCTCGACCTTTTGCATGTACTTCTTCGGAAGGGGTGCACTAGGTGGGTGTGTATGGTAGTCTGACAAGTCCTATATAGATAATTGTTTGTGTAATTTAATATGATTTCATATTAATTCTTAAATTTCGAGAACTTACCTGGCTGCGTAGTTTTGACTTGCTGATGATTGATGGAAGTCGTCTGGTTTTGAATTTATGACGCTGTCGGTGGTGTCCGTGAAGCCTTGGCCCCGACTGTATGTAAGTAAGTACATACGAGAGGAATTAAGGTGCCATACAGTATCCTGAAAAACCAGACAGTATGGAAATTATACGGGCCTTAGCCAAGTCAGTCCTGGTGGCATTTCTCGTTGTGAAATGAAACAAGGCACGAAGTTCAGGTTTAGTTCAAAGCTACTGTTTGCTGGTGCTTGTCTTAACCCCAGCCAAACCATTGACAACCCGACAACAATGCTCCACACAGTCCACCACAACCAGCCAACCCGTAACAAGAATACTACACCATGCCGTTTCTTGTAGTTACCATGTGCCCAGTAACTTGTCTGTAGAGCTCCGGAAATCACAGGCTCTTGTAACTTAGACTTTAACCTGTTACAATGCACCTGTGACAAACATACACTACCAGTACAACAACGCTGCCAACTTCTTGCACGAACAACCGTGCCTTCTCACACCCCCAATACTTTTTGACACCTTGGAACCAGAGCTTTCCTCTCTATATAATCACAGACACAACCTGCAACTTCTTCTTCACCGTCCAGCATAGAGCCCACATGTCTTTGATCACGGTTGTGTGGCCTTCCCTCTTACTTTCCAGATTGGGAGAAGTGGCAGGGTCCGCTGATTTCGTTGGCTTCCTCAACGGCTTTCCTCAGGTCCGCGCCATGGATAGTTCAGTTGCACAGTATTGGGGAAGACTCTTTGGGCACATTCACACTGAGGTTCTTATACAGGTATTCCTCCTACTGTGCTGCGTGTGTGCCATGACATACGTGGTGGTCAGCGACTACAAGCGATCAAAAGCTGTTTCAAGGGCCCGTGCTGAAGCACCCGAGTTGCTTTGGTACAACTTCACGCCTTATTCAGAACATAGACTGAAGAAGGAAACTGCAATTGACAGTGTGCCAGTTTAGCAATAGGATCGAACATGCTAACAAACATCGCTTTTCTTACATGGGCATCGTTGAACGAAGCTCAACTTTTTATTTATTTATATTTATTCACATCAAAACATTCTTTTTAGGCAACTTCTAGTCCCTTAATACGTTTCTCGTTCTTGTCGTCGTTATCGCACTTGTTGTTCTGAATTGGCCTGAAAAATCTACCGGCATGGACCTGAAGCACGGCTGAAGCCGTAGGTTTATCAAAATGGCGGCTCGATTCTGGCAGCTTAGAATCTCTCCCACCAACGACATGAACTCTGCGCACAGGAAAATCGATTCGCTGGTGGCACAGTACCTCAAAACAAGAGGCTACCTTGCTGTGAGTTACCTGTCAACGTTAACTGGTACAACATGTGCTAACATTCAAAGACATTAAAGGAGTTTGAGCAAGAGGCGCTCTACTTGGATCTGAACGAAACTGAGAAAGAAGCTTCTCTCGAAACGTATGCTTTGAGTCATATCATGCCTCTGGCTTAGACGCTAATGGTCTAGAATTGTGTTGGATCATGAACGGTATCTCAAGCAGCAACCAATTTTCAACGACGACAAGGAGGCGGCGCCACTGGACCCGGCGTTAGAGTTCCATCCGTCTGCATTGCTTGAGTCAAGCAAGCCCCGGACAATCGTGACGCCCTTTGACACTGCTGGTCTGATCACCTCTTTGGTGGCTGTACAGGGTTCTAGCCTATCGAAAAGCCACCCACTGGTGCTAATTGGGTGCGCAGACAAGAGCCTGCGGTTGTATAACTTGTGCACCCGCGAGCTTGTGCACGTCTTCCACAGCCTACATGGAAACGCAGCAGTGAGATCGATCAATTACATCGGAAATGACATTGCATTGACGGGAGGCATGGACGGCAATTTCATTGCAACGGACTTGGCGACCAGGGAGCAGATTGGGCAAGAAAAAGCACACTCGAGGTTCATCAACGCCACCGCTTGGAACGCGGACCACTCGGTACTGGCCAGTGGCGGATTCGACGGCTGGATCAAACTTTATCGAGTCTCAGTGGAAGAAGGCAACAAGTCGGTCAAGTTTGAACTTCTTGGAAGTCACAAGTTTATGCAGATTCCAACGTCTGTTGAGCTCATCGAGCTGGACTCCAAGCTCAACCTTCTTGCTTGTACTCAGGACTCGACCGTGATGCACTTCTTGTCCGTCCCCGAGTCTTCTGAAGCGCCTCCTACCAGTCTTGAAGCCATTGGCAAAGTCAATTTGCTCGACGCAGAGTACTCGTCCTTTGTCACATTCACCCCATTGCATATTGCGATATCCTCCGACCGCAAACGGTACGCCGTGGCCACGTCGCACAGCCCGCACCTGCGTATCATTGTAGGCCGGTTTGGGGTAGACGGCATTGACCTCAACCTGCTTGCGCATGCGCCGCAGGATAAATTCAGTCTCCCCCGCATTACATGGAGTCTGGACGGGAAGGGAATCTGGTGTACTGGCGATGACGGAGTAGTTAGAGGTATCGAGGTCGAGACGGGCAAGCTCAACCTCGAACTCCGGGGAGCTCACGACAGCAAGGTTAGTACTATCAAGAGATTGTTTTGGCAAGTTGCAGCGGTTTGACTAACTAATTATAGGTACGCGACCTTTTTACGTGCAAGGTCAATGGCAGCGAAGTGCTTGTCTCTGGTGGAGCCGACAAGCGCGTGTTTGTATGGGGTCTACCTGATCAGGAAGAACTCGAGACCAGCATTGACAACCTCCAACTAGAATCCTAGACTACGATAGACAATTAGAACTTTGAAGTGCTCACTCGTGGGTCCCATAGAACTTCTCTTGCAATATATTTATTCCTTCCCTGCTAGACCTGCCTGAATGTTGAGCGCGTCGTCGTTGTCGGTCCATATTCAACTTCTGGGTGTAATTTCAGCTAGGGCTTAGCCCTAATGTCTTCCCAGAAGGGTATCATGCTTGTTGTGCCTGCTTTTTTTGTCCATAGGTTCCAAGCCGCAGTAATATATCAGGGCTAGGGCAGAATTTACTATGGCAGCGGGCAAAAAAAATCTTCGGGGAGTGGGTTTGGCTGGGAGTGGAAGAATCGCACAAACCTCTTTTTTTTCTTCTTCACCAACAACCAGGAACCCTTTGACAATACATTCACAATGCCTCCTAAGGTACGTTACAACACCTGCTATATCAGTCCGACACAGCAGACTTCACGCCCATACTGAACATGTTCACTAACTCTGCTTTCTAGGTCGACCCCAATGAAGTTAAGATCATCTACTTGAGAGCCACCGGTGGTGAGGTTGGTGCCTCCTCCGCCCTGGCCCCCAAGATTGGTCCCCTCGGTCTCTCCCCCAAGAAGGTCGGTGAAGACATTGCCAAGGCCACCAAGAACTTCAAGGGTATCCGTGTGACTGTCCAGCTCACCATCCAGAACCGTCAGGCCGCTGTCTCTGTCGTTCCCTCTGCCTCCTCTTTGGTCATCACTGCCCTCAAGGAGCCCCCAAGAGACCGCAAGAAGGAGAAGAACATTAAGCACAACGGCTCTATCTCTTTGGACGAGGTCATCAACATTGCTCGTGAGATGAGACACAAGTCCTTTGCCAAGTCCCTCGAGGGTACCGTCAAGGAGATCCTTGGTACTGCCCAGTCTGTTGGTGCCAGAATCAACGGAAAGCCCGCCCACCTTACTATTGATGCCATCAACAACGGTGAGGTCGACATTCCTGAAGAGTAAATTGTCATGTATTTAATTTAGGTTATTGTTACGAATCAAGAAAAAGTTCTCTGTTGACCCTATTGCTCGTAAGTCATTAATGCTTTCTATCATACCCATTTACTTCATTTTATATTCATGCACGCTTTACTTGTCGCTTGCTCCTTCGAGCGAGTTCCGATTAACGTCTCGCTTCAGTGGAAGTCTCATGTCTCCTTGTTGTTAGCCTTGCTACAGTTTGAACTGATGGAAATAACTTACCAAATGCGTCTTCTGGCGGCGTGCCATTGCCCTCGTCGTAGTACCCGCGCACGCGCCTGAATATATCGAATCCAAAACCGCGATACATGTTTATAGCCAGCGCGTTTGAGCTCCGCACGTACAAATCCATAAAGTAACAGTTGTAAATGTCGTCTTCGCTCGAAGTCACTAATTGCTCGACCAGCGACCTTGCAAGGCCGATCCGCCGGTAGTCGTACGAAACCGTCACGGCTGTAATATGACTGTGCCAGTTCTTCTGGGCACCTTCGGCCTTGCCCATCATGTAACCCGTGCACACGCCATCGGGGTTCTCAGACTTGAAGAACATGGAGGGCCATTTGCACAAGTATCCCAGGTAGAACCCAATGAAGTAGTTTTCGGTCAGCACATCAAGGTTCACGGCGCTCAGCGAGAGCAGGTCGGTCGCACGAAACGGAGTTATCGAGGTCATCTTTGGTCTATGAATTGACTAGGTTCGTAGTCGTGGATTGATCTAAATCGGCGAGCGCTTTGGTTCAAGAACTTCAAGGTTTAATGCGCAAAAAATCCAACAATGTCTTTGTTACCCGCCCGTGGCCATCAAAACATTTCGCCCCAGAGCACCCATCTTCTCTTCTGCATCCCTTCGATACTGTTTGGACCCGCACTATCCAAGTCACAATGGCTCAGTTTATTGGCAAGACCATCACCCTCATCTCCAACAGCGAGAGCAGATACGTCGGTGTTCTGCACGAAATCAACTCCAAGGACTCCACCGTCTCTCTCAAGCAAGTCCAGTCGTTTGGTACTGAAGGCCGCCGCAATGGCATAAACGAATTCCCTCCCGCCGAAGGCATTTTCGAGTATATTGTCTTCCGTGGATCTGATGTCAAGGACCTCAAGATCCTCGATGACCCTCCAGCTCCCCAGGCTGCTCCCCAGGCTGCTCCCCAGGCTGCTCCCCAGGCTGCTCCCCAGGCTGCTTCCCAGGCCGCTCCTCAGGCTGCTCCCGTCCCTCCCCCGGCTCAACCTCAAAACCCGCAGAGGCAACCGACTGCCCCAGACGCCTCTGCCGGTTTCCGCGGCCAAGGCAACTTCCCCCAGCAGACACAGAACCACCAGCACCCTCCTTACCCCCACAGCCCTCAGAATGTTCCGTACCCGACTTACGCTGACAAGCAGGGTGGTTCTCAAGAACCTGCTCAGGGAGCACCAGCTGCTCAACCCAAGGCCGCCCCCGCCGAGGCACCTTCTGCCCCCGCTGCTTCCAAGCCTGTGACAAAGAAGGACACAGATTTTAACTTTGCTGAAAACAATGCCAAGTTTTCTAAGGAAGCCATTGCACAAGAGTCGTCTTCGGTGATTCCTCCAAACGAAGAGTTCTACAACCGCACCAGTTCGTTCTTTGACAACATTTCGTCGACCACCAAGGAGCGTTTTGAGGGCACCGACAACAACATGACTGGATACCAGCGTCGCGGTGAGGAGCGCAAGCTCAACATGGAGACGTTCGGCCAGGAGCGACTTTACAACGGTAACAACGGAGGCAACTACAGAGGCCGTGGTGGCCGTGGTGGCAGAGGCGGCCGTGGCGGCAACTGGGGTAACAACAACAATAACAACCGTGGATACGGTGGAAACCGTGGTGGCCGCAACAACTTCAACAACAATGGCGGTGGTTTCAACCAGTTCAAGCAGAACGACTTCCAGCAGAACCAGAATGGGTTCTAAATACTGGCCGGAAATGCTTGGCCAAGAAAAAAAAAGAAAGACTACTGTAGTAACTCAGTACTCAGCATCTCGGTATTGTTATAGAAAGATCCCCAGCACTTGTTATGAAAAGGAAGAAAACATGAATTATATATGTATGGATATACGTATGTACTTTATTTATTTAGTAATGAACCAAAAACCTGCCCAAGGCCCAGGAAAAGTTTATAGATCATTTTAGATCTTGTTGTCGTTGACTTGTGCCCACCAATTACTGAGCTTTTCTAAATCGCTTGTTAGTACACCTATAGATTCAAATTCGTTCATGTTCAACTTACTGCCCCATGTGTTCCCGCTTTGTGCTGCGCCAATCCGCCATGACTTGACGCCCACCAGTACCATGTTCCACAACAGGCCCTGAATTAGTGGGAACGTGAGCTGGTCCTTGATTGTAATGAGCACGACTTTCCACCAGGTGTCGGCGTCGGCAATGCTTCTTCGGTACGTCTGTTCGAACCGCAAGTCAGGGATTGGTGGAGGTGTTGGTGCTTTAGAGACGCCGCGCTGTGGCAGTGCTGTGTATGAGGATATCGAGGAGGACGAGCTGGTGCGGACTGACGGTGTTGCGACGGCGGCGGCGGCGCTGATGTCGCTAGTGGTGGGCGCGGACAGAAACGAAGAGTCGGCCGAGGCTAGTGACGGCGACTCTGACGCTAGTTCCTGGATGCTTTCCCATGGAGACATGGAGCTGGAGTCGATGCTAGGGACTGAGTCGGACATGATGCTAATAGATGCTTGGTGCTGTTGTACTGTGGGGAGGGAGGATTGAATCACTGTACTTGGGATATTAGTGCTTGGACTGGAGGAAACGTGTAAATTCACGCTCAAACAATGGCTGCAATGTCGTCAGTCTAATTTAAAACTGGAGCCTTTCAATGCAATCCTTCCACGACGATTAGTTCAAAGAAGAAGCTGGCGGTTTTGGCCTTTGCTCGCGTCGTTTGTCCGGCGCTTTAGTGCTAGCCTGACCTCGAATGGGCTAGGGCTAGGGCAGGGTAAGTTTGGGGCACATTTCAAAGGCGCGTTTTTGATTTTTCAACCTTCTGGCAACGAGCAGCAGCAGCATCACGATCGTGGAAACAGACAGCCAAAGATGATGGAGACGGACGATGGACCCAAGGTCACGATACGTAAAATCAGCAAGGACGAGGTCGATTTCGTCATGTCCGACGTGGACCTTGCGTAAGTTATTCTTGCAGTTTGGAACAATCAAGCACCCACAAGGGCGCTTTTTGCTAATTGACCAACTCTACAGGCTCGCCAACTCCGTGCGAAGAACCATGATTGCTGAAATTCCAACAATAGGTAAGTCGCACTGCGAAACTTTATAGTTTAGTTCATAGGTTTTGGTCTGGGGTTACTAACAGGATAAGCCATTGACTTGGTTGAAATTGACATGAACACGTCCGTTTTGGCAGATGAATTTATTGCCCACAGACTAGGTCTTATTCCGCTAGAGTCGACATACGCGGACCAGCTTGAATACACACGCGACTGCACGTGCGACCAATACTGCGAGAGATGCTCGGTGACGCTCGAGCTCAACGCCAGATGTACTGGCGACGCCACGCTGGAAATCTACACACGCGATCTCATGATCAACGGACGCGCCGATAGCGGCATTGGCCGACCCGTGCTAAGTGATGCCGAGCAAAAGGGAGTATTAATTTGCAAGCTTCGCAAACACCAAGAGTTGCGCTTAAGGTGCGTGGCCAAGAAGGGTATTTCAAAGGAACACGCCAAGTGGTCGCCTGTTAGTGCTATTGGATTCGAGTACGACCCATGGAACAAACTTAAACACACTGACTACTGGTATGAAGAGGACGCCGCTGCTGAGTGGCCGGAGAGCGAGAACTGCAAGTGGGAAGAGCCGCCAAAGGAGGGCGAGCCCTTTGACTACAATGCCAAGCCAGACAATTTCTACTTCAACGTTGAGACCGTCGGGTCCATGAAGCCCAACGAGGTCGTGGTAAAGGGAATTGACGTGTTGCAAAAGAAGATTGCTGCTATTGTTTTGGCGCTCGAAGATATGGATGGTCGCGCCAACGGTCGTGAACCTGGACCCGGCGGCGACTACGGCGCCACGCCCTTTGGCCAAACGCCCGGACTAGAACCTGCCGGCTGGGGCCAAGGTAACGGCGGTGGGCCCAACCAAGAATGGTATTGATATTTATAATGCTGACTAGAACCCCATTGAGAAGGTAGAAATAAAAGAAAAACACCTTTTGTCATGACGAGTTGATTATATTGCAAATAACATTACAGGAAAAGAAAAAGAGAGAGAGAGAAAAAAAAAAAGCTATGAAGTCTGGCGCTTTTCAAATTTGGCCAGGCGCTCTTCCAAGTCTTCAAATTGTTTTGAAAACGACATGACCACAGTTTGGATCATGGCCAGTTGTTTTGCAGTCGCCGTCGGCGACGGCTTGAGTAATGCTTGCAGGGCGTCGTCAATGCCCGGTTCTAGGTTCTGGTAAGCCCCGACCACGTAGAAGGACATCTTTTCGGCGTGGAACGTGTACATGCCGCGCGCAAAGTCCATGTGCTCTGTGGTCGTCACGTATATTCGGCCCAGCACGTTCTCACACTCGGTACAAGCCAGCTCGTTGAAACTGCTGCCGCGGTCCAGGCCCTGCTGGCTCACGGTCAGCACCGTGTTGACTTTGACCGTGTCCGGCACGACGCTGCTCACAACAAACATTTTGAGTTCTTCGTCGTCCACAGCGCCGCACCAGGACAGGGTGTCGGAGATGATGACGCGACAGCTTTTGCACTGGAATACCGTGACGGATTGGTTCTTTTTCTTTTTGGCAGCGTTGTTGACTGCTGCCTGTGTACCTGCTCCCGAATCTGTTGCCATCTCGGCGGCTGTGCCGGGTTTTAGTGTAGGGGAAGCTGTAGATGGGGCTGTTGCAGATGCTGTTGTCGCTGCGGCAGCAGCTGCTGCTGCCCCTTCTGAGGTCTTATCTGTCCACCGCACGTCGCTCGTGCTAACACTGGGGGCCTGGAGATACCCACGATTCAGCTGTTGCTGCTGCGGGGAGCTTTGCGCTGGTTTTGCTTGCAAGTGTTGCTGTTGCTGGATTTGAGGAGATTGTGAAGTGGGTTGTTGGATTGATGATTGAGACTGGACGTGTTGCTGTAATTGTTGTTGTTGCTGCTGTTGCTGCTGCTGTTGAATATGCCGTTGCCGCTGAATTTGTTGCTGTTGTTGCATTAGCTGCTGCTGGCGAAGCCTCTGTTGATGATACTGGTACTGTTGCGCTTGTTGAGATGGGGTCGCTCCTAGCATTTGCAAATCGTCATCCATCCCCATGTTCACCGTTGGTCGTATCTGCTGTGGATTAATAGTCTGATGGAGCCGTGGCGATTGTCCCTGGGCCGTCCCCGTAGGCTGTCTATTTTGATATCCGCCGTCGTTTGGCATCATTTTGGCTGTTTTCTAGAGAGTGTGTGGACTTGCAAGCCTAGCTGAGATGATGTGGGCAATGGGCGTAAGGCCTCTACTTGTGCTATATGTCGACAAGACTAATAATACTCGCACAGATCAAATAGGCGGTATTTGACTACAGCTTGCGCCAAACAACCAACAAAACCAAGGGAAAAAACGCGAAAATACAGGGTTCTTTCCATTCGGGCGTAGCTTTCACGATCAGAAAACAAGTTCGCGACGGGAAAAGCCAAACTCGATGATTCGCGTTAGGTAACGCATTGGTCATCACACAATTGTGATCCACAAGATTGAACCAGGCTACGAATGAGAATTATAATGCCAGACTAGTTCTGTAGTTTAGTTTAATGCATATTTACCACTTACTGTCTCTAGTTAGATGTTTTGTGCGAGTGTTCAAGTGTGAATTGTATGCGTTGTGTATAGAAGCAAGGAAAGACAGTATAACATACACCCACAATTTTTCAGCTGGTTCGATTACAACTCGATTGGCAAAGTACATACACTATTACCAGTTTATGAGCAAACTTACAATTCACCGCTCAATGTTTATGCTGTATTATTTGAGCGAGCTTTTGCATCTTCCTGGTGTGTGCGGTGGAGTTTGTGGAATTGAAATCACAAATACTCAGGTTATTAGTTAGCACTTTGCTATTGAAGTTATCATCCAAGAACTAGAAGGTTTTCTAAAACGTTGGAGCAAGATCCAGCCAGATTATATCAATGGTGAAGTGAATTCTGTTGAGTTAATCATGTTCTATAACATGTTTCAATCTACGCTTAGAAGTTTTTTGTTGATCATGAAATAAACTAAGCTAGCGTGTATATGCTAGCTCCAGTTTTACGACATCAATATATTTTCCACTTTTATTGACCGGAGGATATTGTTTAATATTAATTTTCTCTCTGACTGATTCATAACTGCTCAAGTTTGTTGGTGGAAATAAGGCCCGTTGGTGCTGTTTGCGGGTTGCAAATTGGCATTGGTGATCCGCAAAGCACTGGCCACTCTTTCAAATTTCATACCCTCTCAGAACAGCTCCCCTGTACTTTTTATTTCAATTTCGCCAGCTTCCACATCTTCCTTTCCTGATCTCGCTTGTTTGGACGCTCCTAGGCTTAGTTACGGCCATGGCACATTCCAGAGGCATTCCAAAGGCCGAGAGTTACCCGTCTCAGGATTTCCCAGTCCCAAATCTGTTTCCAATCTTCTCAAACTTCTTCTTTGGAGATCATCAATCATCACGACTTTTGTCGCTAACGCTTCTGTCTGAGGTTTACGCCTTTTTGAGCCTCGACTTTACTTAAGACTACGCATCTACTTGTCACTGGTACGCCTTTTTGCCTTCATGGATCTACCTCCGTCGGTGATATCGCCTGTATCGTGGTCCGGGTACGACAACGGAGAGCCGAGGGAACAGAATCAGATTTTTCAATACACGGAGCATTTCGATCAAGGAATCAGTCCGCAGTACGATTCCAGCCTGACTGGCGAGACCGGTAGTGTCGCTACGCACAGCAGTCCCTACAACGAGCTTGGCTACCAACAACATCGCATGCCGAGCGAGCACAGTATACATTCAGCGGACGGCACCGACAACACTCAAAACTTCCAACAGCAAGTCAACTATGCAGATGTCGACATGGCTATGACACAGATGCCTATGGTGCAAGGCCAGCATCCCGACCAAATGCATCACGACTATAATCATCCTAGCTCAGACTTTCTACAAGACCTCTTTCAGCCCTATGCCAATAATCACGTCCTGCCCGAGCGGAGTCACGACGGGCATGTGAACAGCATTTTCACCCACCAAAACGCTTCTCAACAACACCTCACAAATGTCGTAAAGTCACCGGCTGTCATTAACATCGATAACAGGTCTGAAATTAGTATAGATACAGCTGGTAGCTTGGGCGTGTCTGCGACTACGGATGACTTTACGCCGCTCCTTTCGCCTGCTGCGACTCCGTTCGACAGTATCAACCCGGGGATAATGCCAGCTCCAGATTTCATAATGCCTGTCCCATACTATGACGAACCCTCGTCGCCGTCATTAAGTTCAAAACCAGATCGCAAAGATGACTCAAAGGCTCCACGACGAACGGCAAAGAAAACTACTACGCCTACTTTAGGACCCATTTCTAATCCACGACAGTCCTCGTCCCGAGTGGTCAAAATGTCTCCACTTATTCGGCCCTCTCGGAGGTCGTCTACAAAGTTGCCAATATCAGCAACGACGTCCCCAGTGGTCTCGGCATCGCGCAGCTCTATTTCAGAATCAAGTAGTTCTGCCGATGTAAGTACCAAGTCACAAACACCAAATGAGGCTCAGCCAGTACCGCAAAGTAAGCAGGCTCCACTTCGGCCAAAAGCAAGTACGATAGATGCTTCAGCTGCAACCCCTGCGAGCTTGATGAACATTCCTGAACGTAATGATGTGGAAGTTATGGATGTCACAGAAACTGAGATTCATTTGCAAAACGCCGTGAGAGCCACCAAGAATATTGCACAGCAGCCGGTGCCGCCACGGGGTTCGAGTAAGGGCACAATACTCTCGCCATCCCTGTCCCCAGGAAAGGGAAAATCATTACCGAAAAACAAGTCTCGATCTAATTTGATGCTGTCTCCCAAGACGATAGCTCCTCTTGGGTCTACATCAGCTAACCTCAAGCCCAAGGTTGCAATGAGTCCTGCAATGTCTTCATCTTCATCTTCTACGCCTGCTGTTCGTCAACGGCCAGTCCCCATTGCGGCGTCTCCTAGTTTGCAACCCAAAATGTCACCTTACCTTCCCCCCAACACCAGCAACCACCCCATTATCCACCACCGCTCGAACAGTGTCGGCAACCCGTCCATGAACCTCACCTCACTGCTGGCCAGCAAATCCAACTACCAAAACATTGTCGAGGGCAACCACAGCCAGCTCGGACTCTCCTACCCCGAGGGCCTCTCAGCCGACCTCACTTCTAAACGAACCTCGCACAAGCTCGCTGAGCAAGGCCGCCGAAATAGAATCAACGGCGCTCTTGCCGATTTGGGCAAGCAGCTGAGCCCGGAGTTCCAAGCCAACTCCAAGGCCAGCATTGTGGAAATGGCAATCCAGTACATCCAGTCGCTGCAAACGGAACTGCAAGACGTCAAGTCCCGGCTCAGCAAGTACGAAGATGTAGCAATGACCGAGTCGTCTTCAAAGACATCGCAAGACACTTAAAAAAAATCTGTTGGCGTTTTAGTATTTTTCATTGTAATATTAATAAACTTTTTCGTTTTCTTGTAAGTCGTTGTATTCCGGTTGCAGGAAGTGCCGCTAATCCAAGCCCTGGTTAGCTGCGCATTTGTGGCATCCGTGTAATAATCTGATCATTGCAAGACAGTCAACTTGAATGCTATCCACTGTATCCAGTATCTAGTCGATGCTAGTTAGTGGTCGTTGAAAAGACCTAGTAAAAACCATAGATGTAATCACATCAGTACAACCCAAGGCCTGTACAAATCCATGAGCATTGTCTCTCAATTTAAAATATACTCATAAACCTTGAGTGCGTTTTTCTTCTGTTCCAAGTTCCAAGGTAGCTATAACGCATTTAGTTTGCAAATTATCACAATCTGAAGACCTAGTTTCTGTAGAACCACATTTTTTAAAAATTTTGTGACGGATCTGGCTTGAGATCCCTTCTAGCTTGGTATTTATTATCAGCGTCTTCATTTATGAAGTAAGCGCTTAGTGATTCTTATTCATCAAGTTACGTGATTCTCGAATTGTCTTCCTTGTGATCCTTCTTGAATGACTTTACAAGATTTGAGTTATGGTTCCTTCTTCAAGAGTTTGTTTGATTTTCGTTTCAAGTTTTTTATGATTATTTTTATAAGTATAAATATCCCTTTGATTTCCTTAAGGTTCAGAGGTTATCAATAAATTTGGTCTTTTTCTTAACGCTACATTTCAGCTTGATTAAGATTAATAGTCAAACCTTTGGTCCTTCTTCTAAGGTTCCTTGGGCGGGCCTAGCCCTCCATACCTTGAAGTCGTAAACCTCGGGCTTGCGGGCAAGCCCTCATCAGAAACTCTCCTCTCATATGCTTGTCCCTCTTCTACAACAAACAACCTTCTCGATTATTATCTCGGCTTTCTATCCTTTTAGTCCGAGTCAATTGAGATCTCGCCTTATTCCTGACCCCTCGGGCGTGATTCTCAACAAATTTTGTAAGAAATCAGGCCTGAGCCTGATTCTTCCTATGGTCACGTTTACAGATTGTCTTGTTCCTCTTGAATCCAGTCCTGAGATGTTCGTCGTCGTTAAATTAATTCTTTATTGACTTGCCGAGCTCAGCTATCTTGTCGACGAAGTCTACAAGATTATTTCTCATGTCCACAGATTCATTATCATGGAACTTTCCCTTGCCCTGAGACCAGTTCAATTATCTTTCTTGTTATTATATCTTTTTCTTTTTTAGTTTTAGTTTCCTTTTCTTGACCAGTTACTTTCCGGAGACTCGACTAGCACCTTCGTTTGTCTTGAATATATTATTTTATTGAATTACTTTACTTGTCTCCTCGCCTCGTCTACTCGCTCACTCGTCTACTTCGCCCCCGTCTTCGAGCTCGGCCCTCGTCGGTTCCCTACGGGACCGACTCCGGGTCGAACTCTTACAAATTT
>JAJMHN010000166.1:0-37648 GCA_030566025.1 Geotrichum cucujoidarum
AACCGCAGCGGCGGCGGCCGCGTTGTGCGTCTTGCTGGCGAGCACGGCCTCGGCGTTGGCGACGTACTGCTTGGCGCGTTTGAACGCCGCGATCCACTCGCTGCTGCCCGCGGGGTCCTCGACCGTGTGGATTTTGTTGTGGGTCTCAATGCTGAACACGCCCACGCTGGCCTTGCGGTTGAACGGGAACTCGCGGATCGTGACCTGCGCAGAGCTGATGGGAATGTCGTGGTGCACCTGCTTGCTGCCGCTGCCGCTGCCATTACTGCTGCCGCTGTCCATGACGACGAGCAAGCGGCCAGAGGTGGTCACGAGCAGCAGCCGCTTCTTCTTGCGCGAGCCCGAAAAAAGCTTCGAAAACTTGCCGGGCTCCTTCTCGGCGGGCTCGTTCTGCTGCGGGGCGTTGCCGCTGCTCGTTGTTGCTAGCAGCACCGTGCCCGCGCGCAGGATGCGCTCGTCCTTGGAGATGAGGTTGGCAAACGCCGCGTCGGTCGTCGACGGCAGCGGCAGCTCCATGGGCACGACGAGCCGGTCGGCAAAGCCGCCTTGCTGGTTGGATTTGGTCTCAATGGGCTTGGGCGGGTAAGCGGCAGGTTTGGGCTGCTGCATGGGTTTGACCTGGGGCACGGGCTTGTTGACAGAGGTTGAGGACGACGACTGTGAGCTGTCATTGTTGCTGGAGGACTGCTGGGACCGGCCGCGAATGTTGATTTGCGGTCTTGGCGGGAGCGTGACCTGCACTCGAGGTGCCCGGGGTGCCGTTTCTTGTGTCGGCGTATAGTAAGGAGAAATCGTTGCCGGCGGTTTCGCCAACGCGGCGGCAGCGGCGGTAGAAGCACTGGCCCGGCCATTGGGTTTCTTGGATCCATTGCTAGCCGCAGCGGCGGCACCTGCTTGTTGGGTCTTGTCATAGGAGTTGGCGGCTACCAAATTACTAGCACTCGCTGACCGCGGGTTGGGCACGGCTTTCCTCAAGTTTGTCGAGCTCGCCGCCTGGCGGGGGCCCACGGGCCGGGACAAGACGGGGTTGCTTGCAGACCTTGAGCCGCCTATCGAGCTGCGGTAGGGCTGTAGCCGCGGGTGACGCTTCTTCCAGAGAACCTTGCGGTCCCAGTCCACACTCTCGAAAAACACATGCCGCTTGATCTGACCCACTGACCATCGCGATGACGGGTCAATAAGTAAAATGTGCTTGAGCAGGTCCCGCACCGTGGTCGAGAACCCAGGAGGATATGAGTATTGCAGCTTGACAATCTTTTGAAACGTTTGGTATTCGTTTGAAGCTTTGAACGGTGGCCGGCCGGCAATCAGCTGGTACAAAATACAGCCAAAAGCCCAAATGTCACAGGGCTTGCCCTGCGCCTTTTCAGACAAGAGTTCGGGGGAAACGTACTCGGCTGTGCCTACAAACGAGCTCGCGCGAATATCTCGAGGGTAAGTGGGAAGCTTTTTGCCATCAGAGTTGGTCTCGTTGGCAAGCAGTTTGGCTGTGCCGAAATCGGTAATCTTGACCCGCATCTTGTCATCTAGTAAAATATTTTCTGGCTTGAGGTCGCGATGCACGACTCCCTTGGAGTGCATGTAGTCTACAGCGTCAAGGATTTGTGCCCCGTAGTACTGTGTGCACTCCTCGTCCAAAGAGCCGAGCTTTTTGAGGATAGACAGCAGCTCTCCGTTGGCAGCATAGTCCAGCACGAAATAGAGCGACGCCTCGTCTTGGAACGTATAGTACAGCTTGATGATTCCCGGGTGGTCGCCTAGTCGGTTCAACGTGTTCTTTTCAATGTCGACATACTTGACTTTTCTTTCCTTGATAATGTGCCGCTTGTCTAGAATCTTGACTGCGTAGGTCTTGAGCGATTGCTTGTCTGTGCCCTTGACGACAGTGGAGTAGGAGCCAATTCCCAGTTCGCCGCCAAAGTCAAAGTCCTGCACGCCCTTTTTAATTATGCGCGTGCTCACATTGCCGTTGGCGTCCGTTTCGGTTTTAATGAGCGAAGCAGCTCCGCGCTCTTTCCAGCTCTCGGCTGTCTGTGGTGCTGCATAGGGCGGGGTTTGAGTAGCTGTTGCGGCCATGACTGGTTCAGGAGCTGGTGGTTGCGGTGGTGGTTGTGTCTGTGCCTGTTGCGAGGTAAGCCGTTGCACAGAGGGATCTTGCGTGAGGTCAGGTAATGTCTCGAGAGGAAGTAACTGTGCAGAAGAAGAAGTACTTGACTGCTGTGTTTGCAAAAGCAGCGCTTGGGCGGATTGGTTTTGTTGACCCGAGGTGAGTGTAGGCTGTTCTTGTAATGACGGCTGGCCCGAAGTCAAGACTGACGAAGATTCGCTTGACAATTCTTGCTGCGGCGGAGTAGTGCCTTCAGAAGGTTCAGGCAAGTACGATTGTTCCGTAGGGAGAGGCGTTGAAGAAAAGGAAGGGTCCAAGCTGGCCTGTTTTGCTGCTGCGCGGTGCTGGGAATTATGCTTTGGGTGGAACAGCGAGGTAGGGCGCCAAGAGTGTCTGGAGGAAGATGAAGTAGGCGAGGTGGGTGTGCTCGCAGTTGTGCTTGCAGGTACCGACTGTGCTTGATTGCCGCTAGTCAATTCCGTTGGCGACGACGAGGAGCTAGGTGTGCTGCCGCCGTTGTTGGTGTCTGTCGACTTGCGGTGAAAAATATTGAAATGGTGGTGCCGGTGGTGCTTGGTAGGCGAGGCCGGGGACTTTTGCGATGCCGAGCTTTTTGTGCTTTTGGATCTGCTAACGCCGGTTGGGTCTTCGGGCAAGAGGTCTGGTTGTTGTTGAGACTGAGCAAGAGTAGAGGAGATTGTTTGTTGTTGCTGAAGGTTTGGGTGTCCTGTTTGGAATGGAGGTGCCTTCCCGCCGCCAGTATTTTGCGCGGGTACCGGGTTTTGGGTTTCCACCGCTGTAGATTGTGTAGAGCCCTGCCCGAGACTCGCGATTGTGTTCTGCGCGGTGTCGAAACGCTGCTGTTGCTGCTGCGGGAACTCTGCCTGCTGGAGCTGTGGCTGTTGGTGGTGGTGGTGAAGCTCAGGCTGATGCTGGTTGGACGGCACCTGGCCCGCCACACCCACCTCAGCACGCGTGCTGTCGGGAATCATGCTCTTGTACGGATGGACCATGGCAGAACAAGCGAGAACAGAAGAACGAGAATGTTTCAAAAAAGAAGCGACGCCAATTGACGATGCGAAAAGAAAAGGGAAAAGGAATGAAAAAAAAAAAAAAAAATTGGTGAGAAGAACCAAGAAACCAAAAAAAGAAGAAAAAAGTCTATTTTGGAACGAGCAGAAGGACACAAAACAATGGGAACGAAGGCTTGTTCGTCAAATTAATCCGCGTATTTTTTATATTTCAGAACAAGTGTCGAAGCTACGTAGAAACAGCACCAGCAACAGCGGTGGGAGAGATATTATGCGACAAGGGCTACAGCAGAGGCAATGGCTGGGAAATACGGCAGAAGCAGCGCAGTCTTAGTCGTTGATGGGCCCTTTGTGGGCCTTGATGACGCTGCTTTCCTCGCGTAGGGCACAGGACGAACGGCTGAACACTGCCCAGAGACACTGAACGAGGCAATCACTACGAGCAACAAGGCCATTGGAGCCATTGAAGGTATGGAACAGACACGCAATTGACGGAGAAAGAGTTTCTTGAGAATAGCAGGCGCTGAGTTTGAGTTGGACGAGTTCTTGAATTTGGACTTGAAGCTTTGCAAGAGACGATCAATCAACCAAGCTGAACAAGACAAGCAAAACCAACCCAAGTTCGGCTCCACAACCACTTCAGCAACCTGGCCAATTGACCTCAGCCATGGCCCATCATGATCAAGCTCACCTCGCCAAAATGGAACGCTGGGTTTCTGGTCTGGATCCACCGAGTTTGGGTGCCACCAAGTTAATTGATCAAGCACCAAAAAAAAACATGGAACAAAAATAACGCCCAGCCAGGCGGCCTTCGCGGCTTTGAACAAAAGGGAAGAGAAAAATGCTTATTCGGGAACGGAGTTGAAAAGTTCATACTAAAGCGCATGGAAGTATGTCACGCACATGAACTTCGTCGACAGGCATTTTCAAATGTATGTACAAACATTTAAACATTGTTATTAGCAATCACTAAATATTATATATAGGAATGAACAATGATTAAAATAAAAACGATTAAAAACAAAATCAAGCTAGTCTGAAATCAATAAATAAGGGAAATGGAAGTTTTTTTTTTGTTGTTAGTAGTTGTTGAGGAATATTAGAGATCAAAAAAAAAAAAAAAAAAGGTTGCAAGTGTAAAGTGGAAAAAGTTGAAAACAAGCAGAGGAAAGCGGTAAGTAGTAGTATAAACAAGGAGGAAAAAAGAAGCAGGAATAAAAAAATGAAGTTGGAAAACGGAATAATAAAAATAAATCAAGAGAGACTTGGAAGCATCTAAACGGTGCTAATGCGGGGCGTTTTGGTCTCTTCTTGTTGTTGGTCGTTGGCTTGAGGCTGGCTCAAGAGCTCAAAAATCACATCTAATAAACACTGTTAGCTCAAAAAAACTCCAAGATAAAAATAGAACAGAAGCAATGACAATACTCACCTTTCAAATGTTGAAAAACAACGGGCTTAGACAGGTACCGCGTGAACCCTGCCTCTTGGCACTTGTCGACCATGTCGGACATGACATATGCGCTCAATGCCACAATAGGGATCGTCTTGTAGCCGTTGGCAGTCTCCCACGCACGAATCTCTTTGCAGGTTTGAAAGCCGTCCTTGCGAGGCATGTTCAAGTCACACTATAAAAACAGCATAGTTAGTTTCCTTTCCAAAAAAAAAAAAAAAAAAAAAAAAAAAAGAAAACTCACCAGAATCAGATCGTAGTAGCCGGGGGCCTTGTCGAATACGCGGGACACACAGTCCTCGCCATCCACGGCAATGTCGCAGTACAACCCAGACTTTACAAAAAACTTGCCCATTACCTTTTGGTTGATGAGGTTGTCCTCGGCCAGCAACACGCGCCGCTGGTTTTCCTTGGCAAACGTCCCAATGGACTTGAAAATGTCCTTTTGGTTCTCAAGGACCTTTTGCGCGATTTGCATCTTCATGTCTTGGCTCTCCTCCCGCTCTTTGGAAGGGTCAAAGACAAGACTGTAGCGGCTGGGTTTCAGAGGCTTGTAAAGAATGGAGATCTTGGCCCAGGAACGGTAGTCCTCGTGGATGCCCTCGAGAATCTTGGGCCGTTGGAGAGGCGTGGACAGCATGACAAGCTCGGTGGAAAGGCTCTTAGCTTGAGTCAGTTCAAGAACTCGGTTGGCTGCTCCAATAGCTCTGTCAATGTCAATAACGTTGATAATGACGTGCGTCCAATTATGCCCGCTCTGCTCTATGCCAGCCTCGTCATTGGCAACAGTGCACTTGCATTCAGACGGGTTAGCGACTGTCTTGAGAATGTGGTGCACAATACTCGCTGCTGCGTGCTTGTAACGGCAAATGACAAGAATGTCAAGCTCACAATTATTGGCGACCGAGGTGACTTGGCTAGACGACGAGTTGGCGTTTTTGGAAATATCTTCCACAGATGGAGAATCCAGCGTTGAGGGGATATCAGTAGTGCAAGTGAATACAAAAGTGCTTCCCACATCCTTTTCACCTTTGCAAGTAAGTGTACCTCCGTGCAACTGGACAAGCTGTCGAGAAATGACCAGTCCCAGACCAGTTCCTGTGGCAGCCGGAATGTTGCCATTGGATTTCAACTGAGAAAAGGGCAGAAACATCTTGTCTTGATCTTCCTCAGTGAAACCGCGACCGGTATCAATAACCTCGAACTTGAGCATGACTTGGTTGTCGGATTCCATGGTCTGGATGACACTGCAGCGCGTAAACACCTCACCTTGGTCTGTGAACTTGATGGCATTGCCAATGACATTGAGCATGACCTGTCGAAGTCGGATACGGTCTCCCTTAACCCAAACAGGCACCTCGCTCTCCACAATGTAGTTGAGTTCCAGCGATTTTGAAATCGCCATGGAGCTCAAAAACTCGTTGGCTTCTTCAACAAGTCGGCGAACATGGAACCAGCCCTTTGTGAGCGTCATCTTGCCAGACTCGGCCTTGGACAAGTCCAAGATGTCGTTAATGACCATCAGCAAAGCGTCCGAGCTACTGGAAATCGTGTGGCAATAATCAAGCTGCTCTTCCGACAGCTTTGTGTCCAGTAAGAAACTGACCATACCTGAAATACCAATAAGAGGCGTTCTGATTTCGTGAGACATGTTGGACAAGAACCGCATTTTGGATTCAATGGTGCGCTGGGCGGCCTCCTTGGCCTCATGAAGTTTCTGTTGCAACATCTTTTGGTCATTAATGTTGGTGCAAGTACCGCAAGAAAAGTTCATGCCCTGTTCCCTGCTGCCTCCTAGGCTATTGTATGAAACAAGATGCCAGTTGTAAGTCTTGTCAGCAGCCAATAACCTAATTTCCAGACTTTGTGATGAATTCTTCTCAGTCGACATGGACTTGAAAAGATTGATGCAAGTTTCACGGTCGTCGGGGTGGATTCTGTTCAGGTATTCAAATCCATAAGTCTCTTCCTTGGAGCAGCCAGAATAGTTGAACCACTTCTTGTTTGCGTAGACAATGCCCTTCTTGGGATGAATTGTAAAGACAATGATGGGAGTCACGTCGGCAAGCACTTTGTACTTGTGGTCACTTGCCAACTCGCGCACACGGCGAACTTTCTCAAGCTCAGCTTTGCGCTGCAAGTGGACATCAGTGATTGAGCAAAGCCAGTGAATAATAACGCCCTTGTCGTCTCGGAGCGGCACAGACCTGGCAGAAACATAACGGTACCTTCCATCAAATCGCTTCATGCGTATCGTACGACCAAAAGGCTCACCCTTGCGCAAGCACTCCTTCCAATCAGAAATGTACTCACCTCGGTCGCTGTGGTGAATGCGAGCATGTGGGTTCTGAAAAAACTCTTCAGCAGTCTGACCAAGAAACGCCAAAGTACGATTGCTTGCCCAAGACACCTCACCAGACACAGGCTCTCTAGTAAAAACCTGAATGGGAGTGGCGTCAATGATGGTCCGCAAGAGCCGGTTAGAGGGCAAAGCACGCTCAATGCCATGACTAGTTCTGCGCCAGTGGTAATGGTTGTTGGTAGCAGGCACTTCGATAGATGGCAAAGACCGGGTCAACGAAAAGAAATCTTGGTTTGGGATCAGTGTAGCACCGTGAGTATGGAGCACCTTTTTCGTCAACGAGTTTGCACGCACTGGCCGCCGCGAAGACTTTTTCTTGGGTTCTTGCACACCGGGTGCATTTCTCTGTAGAGACCGGCCAGAGGATGTAGACACACTTGACCTTTGGCTGCCACCAGAAAAGAAGCGGTAACGAGGAGACTTGGTAGAGTGCTCAAGCTGGGCAGTGAGACCAGAGTGGACTGACGCCTTGTAGTAGGCAGATGAAATATGCGGAGTTAGCTCTGTCAAGAGCTCCTTGAGGTCTGGCGGGTATGGGATTAGAGACGACATGATGGAAAGAATAGCGATTGGAGCCGTATTGTTGCCGCGAGCCTTGTCTTCTAAAGCAAACGGGGACTTGGCAGGTATGACAAGAGGAATGTGAATGACAGATGTGGTATTCTCGCATCCGATAGCATAGACGGGATCCTTGGTGAAAAAGTCGTGAGACCTTTGCTGCTGGAAAGGAGGAGAAATGTCATCACTGTCAGAAGTAAAAGCTGCTTCCATCTCTTCTGCATGACGAGAAGGGTAAACTGACTTGCTTGCAGATACAGCCGAGAAGTAGTCACCATTGAATTCGCGCAAGGCTGGAGATGGAGCAGGCGAGGCGGCCCAGGGAGAGTTGATGGCCTGCTCGCAGTCCACAAAGTCGGGGCCCTCATCATTCTCAGCGCCCACGGGCGGGCAGCGGTACCTTCGTTGAAGAAGGACGGGCTTGGTTCGTTCAATCACATACCCGACTCCTTGGTCGTCTATGAGCGGATGCTTTTCATAATCAAGCGGGCTGAATTTGTCAAAGATTTTAATGTGTTGTTGTTGTTCTGGAGAAACTCGAGAGTTGTTTCTGGAGCGTGTAGAAGGGGCAGGTTCGTTGGACTCGGGAAAAGCGCCAGCCTTGTCTGACATGGCTTCAGCCGACTGAGAAGCAAGATTGAAGGGCGTTCTTGTGAAAAAGTTTTGGCGCATGGGTGATGACGACGCGGCTCTCTGCTGCTCCCCAATACTGCCTCTCTTGCCATCGACAGGCCATGTGTTGGTTGGTGAAAAGGGAGACATGGGCGAGTTGAGGTCCCCCTGACTGTCGTAGTCTTCTTCGTCGTCTTCGTCCACCCACAGGTCATCCTGACCTTCATGCTTGATGCTGTAGGAAAGATCTGGCACGTGAGACAGCGGCGACGGTGCAGAGGCGAGACTATGGGTTGAGTTGCTTGCGTGCGCAAAGTGGAATTCGGGCGGAAGCGGCGAGTTTTCAAGGTCGCAAGACGGCTCGCGTGACATGGCAGGCGGCAGCGGGGTATACTTGTTCCACACTACTTTTGACGCCCAAGGAATGGAGATCAAGTCGGTGGGATCACTGGGAACCGAGATAGATACACGAGATGCTGAAAATACTTCGTCGAGAACTTTGATCAAAGCCTTGACAAAGGACTTGAAATCAATCTCGAGGTTCAGTGCCAGGATGAGATCAGTGAGCTTGGGGAGATGGCTATTGTCGATTGGCGCATGATGAGCCTGTGATTGCTGACGCTGCGAAAAATCGTCTGTAAAGCCATTAGGTACACTCTTCAAGGGGATCTTGAACGACCGTTTCTGTCGCAGGTGCGGTAGTTTTAGCGGAATCTGGTTGAGATCTGGCTTGCCGCGAGTGACGACCGGCGAGACGGGGATCGAGGCTGGCGCGGCACTGGAATCGAGTATAATTGTATCGTTTGACTGATGGGCGTCAGACGGGTCTCCGGTGTCGTTTCCGAGCTCGGGGAGGACAGCCATGGCTGGTGGTGGCGGTTGTTGTTGTTCGGCGTGGACAGAGTTTTGGGCAAGCGGCGTTGTTGTGGAGGCATCTGCCGGTGAAGGTTTACAATTTTGCTCACGCGCGCTGAGCGGGTTTGTGGGTGGTGACGTCATTTTGGGATTTTTGGTCAGGGACGAGGGTTGTGGTGCGTTTTGAGAGGTGCCACACAGCGCACCACCGGAAACGCCAGAAACAGCGGAGGGAACGGCAGCGCCGGCGGGAGCGTTGGCGCGAAAAGGTTTCGGGGCACCTGGCTTGTGCTGCTGCGCGCTGCGAAAAAATGGAGAGGACAGCTGCTTGCCTGACGGGTTGTGACTGTTACGGCCTAGGCTTGCCACATGGGTAGTAGGAGCCTTGGTAGTGTGTTTCATGTGTTGTGGCAAGCCCTGGCCCATGTCGTTTGACGAGACATGTGATGCGGTGGTAGCGGCGACTTTGTTGCCAGCGTCCGAAGTGGGTTCGCGTGCAATGCCATCCACATTCTGGGACGCTGCTACAAAGTCCTCCATGACAACGCTGTCGAGCACAAGCGCGTTTGACACGACAATGGCGGCATTCGAGGAGTCGACGAGGGAGAAGGACGTGGATCTGTACACTGGGGACAGTTCGTCGCTGTCGGGTGAGGCGGTTGCTTGCAAATCTGGGGTTGTTCCTGTTGTAGCTGACGGTGTGGGCTGCTGCTGTTGTTGCTGTGGAGTTGAAGAAGGCGAGTCTTGGGCACTATTCGTTACCACAGACAGAGAGGCGCGCTCGGCATTTATCCTGGCAAGAGGGTTAGTATTCAGAAGAGCGACGCGAGAAAAAAAGTAAGCGAACTTACATTATATATTCATGCTCAAGTAACTTTCGCCGAGTCTGAAAGGGAAGAGAGAGCGCTGGTCAAGTCGCAAAGTCGAGAAGGGAGAGAGTGCTGGGAGAGGATAGTCTGTGCTGTGTGGACTAGCTACTTCGAGTGTGTTGCTTGTTGGAGGAGAATGCGAGTCGAGAAAGAGATGAAGAGAAGGAAAGAAGAAAAAAAGGGAGAAAGAAACGAAGGATGATCGTGTCGTAGTGGCACAAGTTGAGATGCGGTCATAGGCAATCCCGTAGTAGTAGTAGTAGTAGTAGTAGTAGTAGTAGTAGTAGTAGTAGTGCTACACTCGAAATACACAAAATTAATTTGCACAAAATCTTTTTTACAACTTTTATTATTAGCTACAAAACATGAATGAAATATATTTTTAGTTGGACATTGCACTCTTCTTCAGCAGCTCTTCTTCTTTGAATCCTGTCAGGCCGTGAAGCGGCTGCTGTTGCTGGCGTATACTTATTGCGTTCATCGTGATCAGAACTTGGTTGCTACTGCTTACCTTTGAGCAAGCGGTTGGGAACTCGCGGCAGGTGCTTCTGGGCCCAATCACCAAAAATACAATGCCCAGTTCTACTTGAAACTAATTACAACTGACTAGCTGCTTAGCCGAGTACTAGTAACAATAATGTCGTAGTAGCCATTATTCCAACTTGGAAATGAAAGAAATAAATAGAAAAAGCCCTGGACGATGGTTTTATTTTGTTTTTCTTGTTTCTCGCGGTGCATGACGTCAACGGCCTCCCCACAACAGGCAAGTGAAACGACGAAAACACAGCAAAACAGCGGCCAACAAGGGAACCAAACCCTCCGCCAGGATCCCATCATTTGAGACAACCTGAGCTACGAGACAAAGTCAAGAGCCAACCCGCCCCAAGAACAAAGCGTGAAACGCGTCTCAGGAGAATCAACTCATATCCTGGCTCCAAAACTCACTTTTAAACAAAAGGGCAAACCCATGCCCGTCCCGTTACCTGTCAGGCTGTCACTGCCTTGCCTTAACTTAACTAACTAGCGAAAAATAAGCCCCATTGTTTCCTATTCCCCATTGTCCTGTCTGTGCACAGAGTTTTCGCGCTGGAGTCACGATCAAATGCAATGTCCTGGTCATTACCCCAAGATCTTGGCTTTTTCCAACCTAAACATCATTCCACGTATACCCAGTCGGCCATTTCCAATCAAGATCCAGCAGGGGACAGCGCCTTTTTTTTTTTTTTTTTTTTTTTTTTTCAAGTGCGTGCGTGCATTTTGATTTTTTTGCCACTGTCGCGAAAACCAAGCCACCCCATTTATAACTCACCCCTTCAAGGGCAACTGAAAAAAAATGACCGGGTCACGGTCCTTTGCCTCGGTCTAAAAATACAAACAGTTAATGAAACTTTAAAAAAATGGAAAAGCTTTGACAGGCCCCGTATTGTGTGGTGGGTATTTCACAACCGTGCACAAACTAATACCTAATCAACACAGCGTGTTGTTCCCGCGTTTGGTTGATGCATCCATCCATGCTTTGACCTCCGTAACGCAGTAATCTTGGGCAAAGATCAGATCTCGGCTATTGTTCGTATAAAACCGCCTTCAAGATTTTCATCGTGACTTTGACACACTATACAACGAATTAAACTACGCAGCACGTCAGCTGCTTTGAGGGCGTCAACTTGTGCTGAGCACCTGAGCCTATGTCATAATCGATAGTAAACACCAAGTTTAACTTAAACGATGCAAACGGCAAAAGGAGGGTTCCATTTTTACACCATAATCATGATCATTCTCTGTGCCAAAGAGCTCCATGGCCGCGACTTGAACAAAACAAAGTTTTGCTTGGATCAATCCAGTATGATCAAGTCCAACGAATGGCAAACCCCCGCCAGCAAGCTTGCGCGCCGTATCAGATAAAAAGAATGCGCTAACTTGGTAACTGTCAACAAAAGCGCACCATACTTATACCAAAATCCGAGCTGGCAAGTCACGATTAACAGATTTTGTTGGACATTGATGGAAGAGGTATAAAAGAGTTACATGAAACTAGACGCTAGAGGTTTCAATTTGGTTGTGACGAGTTGGTTCATGAGTAGATCCAACTACACGTCGATAAAATGTAGTGAGATATCCAAAGCTGTGGCATGAAACTTTGGAAAACCAATGGGGTTTCAGGTACTTTGAGCTGCAACTTGAGCGACAGCGACAAATACCATCAAAAAAGTTGATACCAGTTGAGTCAACTAAAGCCTGTATGAATTGCAGACAATCCTTTCGTTTGGAGCCAACAGTGCCATCAACGCCGTGTTTCATAGCCGGCAGGTAGCCATGTGCAATTTAGGTTTTCCCGGAAAATAGAACTGCTAGAGATATAGGTATCCGTCCCTGTTTGTGGAAGTGGAAATGACCTTGATCTCTGCCCTTTTCTCCGTCTCTCCAATGAAATGTGCATTGCTTGCTTCCGAGAGTACTCCCTACTCACGACTCGTTCTCCTCCTCACTTTCACCACCACCCGCAACCCTCTCATACCCAAACCCGCTGCTGCTCATCTGCTCCTGCTCCTGTTCCTGTTCACGTTTCCGTCTCGCTGCAGCACCTTCCTCTTCGCTCTCGGCTTGAATCAGCATCACACCCACAAACGACCCCACAATCGCCAGAAACACCAGCAGCCCAATCACCGGCAGCCGGATCGCCCACTCCCGCGGTGGGAAAAACGACCGCACGGGACTCTCATCGTCTAAAAAGGGCTGCAAGAAAGAAACAGTGTTAGATTTGATAAACGATAACTTTCTGAGACTGGAAGAAGTATAACTTACAATGAAAAAAGTCCACACGGTGTAGTAAATAAACACAAACGTAGCAAAACCCAACATGACTATCCCGACTTGCTTGTCTCTATCCTATTCAAAAGTGCACCGTTAGCAAAAACCTCAGCAAACGACAACCACAACATAGCCCAAAGCTCATTGCGGCATAGAGAGGTACATACCATGATATTGAAGGATACTTGATGTCCTTCAGGAGGGAGGCTGATGCCGTGTTGTTGCTGGTAAAGTTGAAGTGTTGCGTGGAGGGATCAAAAAGCGACGACACCCCATTTAACGAGCAGATCTGGTATTTTGGCATGCATCACGTGACTTTACTATGGCTCAACCTCTTCCTGTTCCTTTCCAGCACCTCACTAGCTTTTTCGAATGAAATTCCTCTCAAGTACTAACTATATAGAGCGCTGAACTACCTGGTTATGACTTAATATCAAAGACCATTCAGTGTTTGAAATTCAATAAGGGCGCGTTAAATAACCTTGCCTACTTAGTTCTGTTGCTTGATTTGATTACAGTAGCATGTATTATGTGATTACATAAGCAAATGATTTGGTGGTGCAGTGGTATAAAGTTAATAAACAGCTTCAATATACGCCTATGTTCGAACCCCTTTAATGTTGTATTTTTTTAACTATTTATTTTTTTCACATTGTGAAGCCTCTTGTTACTTAACTTCATAAGATTTTGTTGCTTCCTGCCCTGCGCTGAATAAAAAACCTTTCTAAGTACGGCGACGTGGTTAAATGGGCGCCGGGTGGCTGTAAATATCATGCCGTGCAGGGGGGTCGTCATTAACGTACGAAGCTTTTGTCCATAATGATGGCATGGCTCTGAGCCCTTCGGCAAGCCTGGACCATGGATGAATGAACCCAAGGGTGTCGAAGTGCAATGGAATGGCCAGGCCGATAGTTCTACTTGCTCTCGGTGGGAAGTCCGGCCAGGCTACAAAACAAGGTGCAATTGGCTCGTTTCCTATAGTGGCAGTAGTGACCTGACGGCTCGTTATTCTCGCTAGTTAGCGCGCTCCCACGTTTGTCTGGGCCCGCGAGATGTTTACCTTTTCTTGCAGTGTGAAAGGAAAAGGCTTCTTCAAAGTGATTGATTGATTGATGATCATGCAAAAGCGCTAGTTATAGAGAGGTACAGTACCTTAAACGCACCTACCTACATACCATGCGGACTGGGGTGACCGGCCAGCCCAAAAAACCGATTATTAGACTTGCAGGACGAGATGGGTCAATGTTCGTGATAAGGCCAGCAAGGGAAAGCAGACAAACGTACGTACAGAGGCTGACTTGGTGCGTGTTCCCGCTGCCATTAATAGTGCGTGCTTTGGGTACAGTCGAACTTGGCCAAAAGTAAACATGATTGATCAATCTAAAATCAATCAATCAGTAAATGATTGTAAAAAAAAAGGCCTGGAGGTTAATTTTCTTTTTGGCATGGCTTGATGAATATCTAGTTCAAAACCAGTTTAGCGTTGGAAATGGAATTCGCAAAAATAGGTAGTTAGTAAATCAATGGCGCATCTGGGGTACATGGCCCAGACCCAGAAGCTTCATTGCTGGGCTGGATGTCGTTGCCATATCCAGCAGACCCCCATTCAATTCCTTGAATCAATCAAATCAAGCAGTTCCGAGTACCGAAAGCACGGCGATAGTACGGTAGTGGTGTTCTTTTACTTCAGAGAAGACACGCGGTCTATAATCAAGCCATCATGGCTGTAAATTCAGTTGCTTTCTTGGGCCTGGTTGAACGAACCGCTGTCGTAAATTATTTTCAAGAGGTGCCAAAAAACTGTAGTTAGCTACAAATATACAAGCTCCAATAATCAAGCTATATGACCTCGAGAGCATTTCTTTTCTTTGCTCGTAACTAGTTTATATCATATAAAAAAAAAAAAAGACATACAGGTGCTTATTATTGGCGACCATGATTTCTTCTTTACCAAAGTTTTCGCTCTTATTACTGTGGGACTTATGCATTTCAAGTCTGGAGCTGGACGTCTCATGGCAAAAGCATATGCCCTGCCTTTTTTGATTTATGATTCTTGCTGTCTTTTTACAAAACCCCTTCGTCATTGCACTTGACGCTAACTGGTAAAAAGGCTTGGCCCTTTTTCTCAATTTGCTTCGCGGTGCGAGTCTTGCCGGATACGAAGTTTTCGTTTGATAAGTTAGGGGTGCTTAATCATATCAGAGATTTATAGTTGCGTGCGGCTGTTGCTAGTCAGGCTTGTCCAATGGGCAAGTAGGTAGTTGGCAGTTCACGGCCCACAGGTCAAACAGTGCTATAGTACGGGCTTGCCAGTAAACTAACTAGAGCTCGTTCTAGTCAAAATTACAGTTTTCCAATTTAGCCAGTGCTGCTCTTGTGGCGGACTCCAATCTATCCAGATTAACAAAAAAAGGAGGAGTTGTTGCAAAGCCAGAAAGCCCTACAGGCAATGGAGGTTTCACCCATCATCATGCCCCGGTCAAAAGTCTACCCCCCACACTTTAAGCATTTCTTTTCCGCAATGTATACCAAACAAGCTTGGAACTGTTCAAATTCCAGTGAGGGCTGCTGCCTGAGCAAGCTTGTTTACCTCGACCCCATTTCGGGTGCCTGTGCATGATCCAACTCTAATGGCACCAATTGCCTCTTGTATGACATTGAAGTTGGCTTTTGAGTCCTCCTTCTCCTTTCATTCCTTCCATCATCGTCAGGATTTGCGTATCGTATTCAGAAATAATTGATTGCAATTGATTATTTTCTGGCTTGCGTTTTCTCTGACGCTGGCTCTTTTTTAGCCCGCAGCGGCAGCGGCAGGCAGCAGGAGTCAAAAGCACATTCCATGTATGCTGCTGGAGTTTATTGCCGTGATTGGCAAGCGCCAACTAGGTAACCAATGGCTGAGGAGACGTGCGTGCTTTTGGCGGTCAGCCAGTCCTTGCTTGCTTGCGTCCCCCAAGGACCTAAGCGGCCAACTTGTAGGTATGTGCATCAATCCATCCCATCAGCAGCGGTAGCATGACGGCACCAGCACCATCATGTAAGCGTTCTCGTGTTTTTACTCTTGAAGATACTGGCACCAACGCCTTTTGGACTAGCGCTTGCCTTGGGGCTAGCTGGCTGCGCGTGGCCGGTGGCGGTAGTTGACTGGCTGTGAATTACTCAAGCCCTTGCTCTTGCTTGCCGAGCGCATGCTTTCTACGGCAAGTCGAGTAGCCCAACGACGCACCTTCCGCAAACTGTCAAAAAAAAAAATATTTGTTGGCGCACGCACCATTTGGCGTTTGAATCAGCCATAAAACACGCGGGCCAGTAAACTTTGTCCTGTTCCATGTCGACGATCACCGCCCTTCCCGCCATCATCATCATGAACCATTTGACCTGGCAGCAGCAGCGGCAGCATTCCTCGCAAACTGGCCAAAATAGCCTATTTTGACTTGCGCACACCACGGCTATTTTTAAGTTTGGTGGATTATTAACTAACTGGTGCGATCATCAGCCCTTCTACATGACGGCGGCCCAAAAAAATAAATGATAAAATAAAATATAAAAAATCATGAGCTGAATTCTTTTTTCCTGTTTCTGGAAGTCTTTGGGAAAGTTTTTGAACTTCTCAATCAGTCCCATAACTTCGAAATTCGGCCCATCACGTTTGAAGTTTGGTACATTTTGAGAAGTGCTAGCAGTGCTTGACCTTCTCTCGTAGAGCTCTGCGTATCGAAATAATTTTTTGGCAAGGACTCTGGTGCGCCTTCTCCTGCGTGCGCACACCTTCGGGAGAGAGGGCTCTGCTGGTGGTTCATCATGATGTATGCTCGCCGCTCAACCAGAAAGGCCTGGAAACGCTCGCTCAACCTGCAAATACATACACATGGCGCAATACTTTTATAATTATATGGTTACTTATTTTTTTTTAAGTAGACGAGATAAATAAGTCAGTACTCACTTACTTCTCGCTTATGAACAAACTTACAACTGGATGGAAATAATATTTTTTCTATCTCCAAGGTATTTTATTTTTTTGACGTGAAAAAGAAATGATTATTATTGTCTACATACTGGACAGGATTCAAGAAAACCTCCATGTTTATATAAACGACCAGCTCCGCACCTTTTGCCATGATATATAAATCCAATTCGCATTCCTGTTTATAATTTGAAATCAAAAGAAGATCTCTACCAATGTCGTCTACAGAGCAAGGCCCAAGGCAACGCACCAGATCAACCAAGCGAACGCGGGACGGTTGTTATACCTGCAAAAAACGGCGCATCAAATGCGACGAGAAAAAGCCCAGCTGCAACAACTGTATAAAGACAAATCGCATGTGCGAGGGCTACCGGCCCCGGTTTGAGTTCCGCGAGGGGCTAAACGTCAAGCTGAGATCCTTAAGCATAGACGGTAGCCCCGGCAACTCCGCCCTGACCTCCTCCACCCCAACTCCTGTCGCCGCCGCTGCAGGCCAGCATTTCCAGCATCACCAGCATCAAGTCCAGTATCCGCATCCGCATCATCATCATCCAGGCTCAGCAGCAGCCTCAACCTCACCGCTCTCGCCCGCTCCTCCCCACATGCTGCCCGGAGCTAGCAATACCAGCCCAAGCTCGCATTACCACTACGGCAACTACCAACCCACCTCGCCCACCAACACCGCCGCCATGTACGCTTCTGCCCCGGCGGCGGCAGGCCATTACCACAACAACACCCTCCCTCCACTCAACCACTACCCGCAACAGCCCCGGTACTCGCACCCGCCGCCAGCTGACGCATACATGCTTCCTCCAATCCACCAAGCCCTCTCGCCGACCTCCCCACACAGTGGGACGAGCGTGAGGCTGCCCCAGCTCAACATGCACGCCCCGCAACATGGCGGCAGCGGCCACGACAAGCTGCGCCCGTTGCTGCCCAGTGCGCTCTACCAAACTGACGGCCGCAGGAGCAGCAGCAGTGGCAACAGCAGGCATGGCGGCGGACGGAGCAACAGTATTCCGTATTTCTGATATTGATGGAAAATCAGCTGGAAGGGAAAAGCAAGAAAATGGGCGATTTCGATGTAATTACAAGTAGTCAGCTACTGGAAATGAGAAACGATCAATAACTTCTAGTTACTTGAACCTTTACTTTTGGTCAAATTCCCGTGTGCTCGTCATACAGCAGTCATGGGCCATGACGGTCAACCAATTATCTCCGTAGCGCAGACCCCGAGCCGGCTTTTACCAAGGTCGGCATTCCATTGATTGCCCTAACAAACAACCGCGGTGTGCATTGCCTGGCGACCGTGGTCAAGTTTAAGCGCAGCCTTTCAAAATCAGCAAGTCCAATACGGCCTCATGATGCCGCTGTCAGAAACTCATTCATCGATCATAATGATACGTAACTACGTCAAGGCAAAGTAAAGTTGAATGCCCGTCTCACATGAGCAGTCAGACCTTGTCCACAAGTAGTTTAAACCCGAGACTAAGTCCAACAAACGCTATTTCAGACTCTATTCAGAAACAAAAATAAGAAGCACCATCAATCCAAACTTATTGATCTCATTCCGCTAATCGATAACTACCAATGTCTTCGCGTTGCCCAGCACTCCAAGAATCAGAAAAAGAAAAAAGAAGTCATCCAAGGACTTACTGATTTCAGGGCAGATCTTTTGCTGGATACGGGTTATGCGCGTACAGCGAGCACACTGTTCATGTCTAGGTATCAATCATCAAATAAAAAAAAAAAAAAAAAAATAAAAAAAAGAAAGACGGACTTCCCGTCCCGTCCAACAAAATCCAGACTTCTGCTCAAACCACCAACTTAACTAATAAATAAAAATAAATATAATATTCATGATCAGGTTATATATTATGCAAACATTATATGCCTAAGTAAATGAGACTTTTTTTTTTCAATTTTTTTAATTCTTGTTTAGAGCGGCGTGACTTCGGTCGCTTCAACGTTGCGGCAAACAGAACAGGGACTTGTCTTACTCGCTGCGGGAAGCGACTGGCTTGGGGTGCCGCTTCGCTCGTTGCTCCTTCACGACCTCCACTTCTTCTTCCGATGCTCCGTAATTCTTATCGTCATTGCCATCATCATCATCATCATCATCGTCGTCGTCGTCTCCGTCCTCGACAACAATCGCTGCCGCCGACTCGGTTTCTTCGGGCCGGCGTCGCGAACGGGCCGGCGATGACGGTGTAGACAGTGGCCGCGATTGCCGACTCTCCTTTGAACTTTTCTTGGCCAATGATGTCGACGATGACAGGGAAGATAGCGAGACACCGGGACCGTGCAGCAAAGGTCTGGGCGAGCGGGCGGCCTGTCCGTTACTTGTTCGGCCCGATCCAGGGCTCTTGCTGGAATCGCTCTTGTTCGAAGTAGGGGTATGAGGCCGTCGAGCGTTTTGTGGACTAGCAGCAGCAGGCTTGGCAGTAGCAGAGGCGGCAGTACCGGGACTGGTAGAGCTTGTTTTGGACTGACTGACTTGAAGTGACTGCGACTTGGAAGGTTGTTCCGCAGAGGCGTTTTTATCAGTTTCTTCAATATGCGAGTCCAAAAGCTGAATCGCCCCGTCAATATCTGATAACCCTTGCCGTGATGCTTGCGAACCATTCTTCGAAGGGGCCTGCTTTTCAACTGGCTTTTTGGCCTCTGCATTTGCTGGTTGAGCTGCAAGCGGAGAAGCAGATTTGACCTCTAGCTTGTTCTCTTCGCTTTCTTTGCGGAAGTCAACAATACGCCGTTTCAGCACACCTCTCTTGGTTTGCAGCAGACGGGCCTCCCACTTCCGTTGAAGCTTTTGATTGTTTTTCTCTCCATCGCCTGCCATGAGCTCGACAAACTCCTCGGGGTAGCTGAGAAACTGATGCACGTAGTGAATCAAGTACACACCACAGTCGCAAAAGTTGGTTTGCTGGGGGGTGTCGACTCGTTTGGTGACAATTCTGCGCTTGTCCACGGTCACTCCAAGTTTATCAGCTGCTTCGGCAGCTATATACTCGGACAGTTTGCCGCCCAGACCCGTGTAATTCCGCGTTCTAAGGGAATCCAGTACAAAAATCACACAGTCATCCTTCAGGTTGATTTCGCGAGTCCCTGCATTGCCAGCAGATTCTTGTGGAGGCGGTGTTGCAGGGGAACGAAGTAGAGCAGGCAAGTTGTAAATCAATGCAAGGTTCCAGTGAAGTTTGGCGTTAATGGGCACAAAGACATACTTCATCTTGAACAAATCAACCTTGGACGTCCATTTCTTGACCTTGTCGTAGTTTGACGACTCGGGAATGTCTTGGTCCTCGGGTTTTGTAATGTCTTCCTTGATGGATTTGTAAGAAAGGCGGTCGTAGAAAAAAGTATTGAAAATGTAAATAGAGTCGCCAAGGGCTTTATTTTCGTTGGCCGAGATTTGATGAAAGTATTTCAAATAAAAGTTAATGAGGGTATCGTTCAAAAACTCGCCTTCATCAAGTCTCCTGAAATCATCGGGAGTAACATCCATGATCTTTTGGTCTTTGAAAATGAATTTGTAGGTAGAAGTGAACTCGTCTTTTAGAGGTCGAGGAGTGGGTTTGTAAGTAGGTGGTTCAGGTTGTTTTGCCTTGACGGGCGCAACTTGGTTGGCAAACAAGTCTCTTTTAATGCGGTCTGATGGTGTAAGGGTTTGTTCTTTGACAGCTCTTCGTAATGTGGCGGATGGGTCTTGGAAAGGTTGATGAGATGACAATGCAGGAGGTTTTGTGGGAATGGGGAATCTAGGGCCACTCGTGGTTTGTAAAGGCGTACCAAGAGGGGGCCCCAGGGGCTTGCTCGGGAGTGAAGCTACCTTTGCCAGGGATTTGCGCGAGATTCGCTCGCCCAAGTCTTCCGCTTTTTCGGACGACAGCTTGACTCTTCGTACCCGTTCTATCGGAGCCTCACCCATACTCGGTCTTTTGCGAAACTGCGTTTGCTCCAGTCCCTTTAGACGGTCGTTGGAGCCTGAGAGACCTTCGCAGATCCTTGGATAGGTGCGCTTAAAGTGGTCACAGGTAGCCGTGAAGTCGTCTTTGAACGTCAAGTGCACTTGCTTTGCAGTCAAACTTTTCTTGTGAACGTTGAACTGGAGAGGCCGTGAAAACACAATTGTGATTTGCTTGTGCGCTACAAAAACCTTGATTGACCGTAGAACCGACGTGTCGATATCGGCAACAAGTCCATCTTCTGACGTTAGTTCCCAGTGGTCTTGCTGAGTCGTTTCGCGAATGTTGAGAGAAGCCGTTCCATTATAATACGTTTCTTGCGTGAGTCGGATTTCGTTGACTGAAAATCGTTGTGTCGGTTGTTTGTTTGTGTTGCTGGAAACGCTGGACGGCCGCGTGGGTTGACCAGAGGCGCCATTTATGTGTAACGTTTTCGTCTCCCTATTTTGCTCTAAAATGCCGAGAATGTGCCCTAACTGTCGCTTTCTAGCGTTGGCATTTGGGCCTTTACCATCGCTGGTCGGTGCTGGAGGACGTGACAACGGCCGTGACTGCTGCTGCCGTGGTTGGGGTCTTGCGGACTTTGAATCTCTAAAAATTTGAACTTGTTCAAAAGGCGATGGGATCGAGTTCTTTGGCTTGAACGTGCGAACTTGATAACTTGCCAAGTTAGCAAGGTGAAAAGAGCTTGTTTTGTTTATCATCCAGTACTTACCCATGAATTGATCTAAAGTCGGAGGATTTCTTGATCTTGCGGCCACCACCTCTGCCCTACCATAGTTAGTACTCCATTTTGAAAAACCTTGCGACGTGAGTAAACACATACTGGAAAATTACTGGTATCACTCATGTCGATTGAGTGTCTTAAGTTGTGATGAATGGGCGCTTCAAAATTAACATTCCGAGTGTAAATGCAAAAGTGTAAAGCACTTTCTGGTCTCTTGAATCAGCGAATCGAGTAATGATATGGCTGTAAAATGACTAGGACAGACTTTGAGAAAGACGCAAATTATAAGACTCTCCTGAACAAGCACTCGAAACACGCGAAATGACTGTGAAGATGTGATGAGTGGCGTGGAGGGTGCAAATTTTATGTGCCTTTAGAGCGCGCATGTCCCCAGGACAACTCGCAAACTCTCGCAGGGCAGGATTTCCTAGTTTACCCTAGCCCTATACACAGCCAAACAAGACGGCGGGACGTCTCAGCTTTGATTAAACCAGGTGCAAGAACTGTAAACAACGAAGAGTCAAGTGCGACGAGCAGCTGCCTTGCTGCCAAAAGTGCAAGCGCAACGACCTGGACTGCTCATACCTCTCCTATACCCCCGAATAGCTTGACGACCACCGCGAAAAGCAAAAGCTCGCCGCCAGCAGCGCCGCTATCCAACCACCTCAGCCACCAGCAGCACCAGCGTCACAACCAGCACCAGCGCCAGTACTCGCACCACCAACAACAAACAACTCGCCAGCACCTGCCCCAATGGAACCCCAATACCCAAACACACACCACTTTGCCATGTCGGCAAGCCTGTCGTCCAGCCCCAGCCATTTGTACGCAGACAAGACTACAGGCGTCAACGTGCCACTACCTCCCAACTCGGCGCTCAAAGCAAGCCTCGCATCCAAGCCCAGGGTCAGACAGCTTTAACTGCCACCTGTCGCCCATTCTCAACAACAGCCCTGTTACAAAATCGCCCATTGCTCTACCACCACTCAAGAAACAGTTGACTGCGAGCCCACTCGAGGGCCAGCTGAAAACAGTCGAGTTGGAACGAAGGTCGGTTTCAACAACCCTCGTGACCTGCGGCGGGTTCAACACGGACCTTATCCGCGAGGCGTATGCCAACTGGATGGACAATACTCTGGCGCTAGAGTTCCACCACTCGTGTCTCTACCACGCCGTCATGGCCTTTTCCCAAGGGTTCTTGTATAAAAAGTCCGGGTCCTCTGACTGCCAAGTGAGCTCGTCCAAACACCGGTTCATTGCGCTGCGCGAGATCCAGCAGGAAATTGCCAAAATCACGCCTGCCACTACTGACGCTCTTCTCAGCTCGAGTCTTATTTTGAGCTGGGACATTTTTTCCAAGAAGAACATTTCGAGAGCTACATGAAGATTTCGCGCGGCTTGGGCGCGGTGCTGGAAAAAGTGCAAAACGTGTCGTCAACGACGCAGACGGCGCTGTGCATGACCGAGTCGCTATACCAAAGCATGAAGAGCATTCTCTATCCACCATACGGCACTGGCTTTTTCTACGAAATGATTGAGCAGATTGACTTGCTCGCAGGGTTTATTGAGGCCAGCGGGAATCACAGTATCATTACCGAGTACGCGTTCCTCAAGGACTATGTCAAGCGCGTCGCGCAGTTTTTGCAACAGCCCATCCCCGCGTACAAGTACATGCACGACCCGATCCACTTGCACTCGTTTCTGAAGGAATGGCTGGAACGGTTCCCCTGCTTGGGTCTTACCGACGATTTACAGGAAACGGGCCAGGCCCAGGTTCTTTATGCCTACTAGCTGACCGTCGTCACAGGACCATTAGTCGAATTTGCTGCAGCTATATGATTACCATCAGGAGACCAAGACAATCGGCGATAGTAAGTCGAGAGGGGAGACTCTTTGAATGGAGCGGAAATGATAGCACGCCGTCACCAGCGCCTTCGACAGCATGCTCCCCGAGGTCCGCTACCTCTTCCAGTTCTTGTTCCCGGGCCCCGTGCACCTCATGGACCCCGACGCCAGCGGGTCCCACGTCACAGACCTCTTTGTCATGTCCAAGCTGCACTACCCCTACCGCGTCATTCGGTTTTTCCGCCGGCGCCAGCTCGAGCTCGCCAAGGTCTTTGTCAACACCGACCCGCCGTCGCCCGAGTTCACGGCGTGGCGGGAAAACAACCCAAACGCCACCGGCGGCTCGGTGACGGCGAGCGACATGGTGCACGAAGGCCACGTCAAGTCGTTCCTGCAAGATTTCAACGACGTCGACCACATGCCCTACATGAAGTCCGGCGCAGCGGCGATCGGCGCTGTGGGCCGCAACGGCCACCATGCACACTCGGCCAGCATCTCGTCCACGGCAAGCAGCATGGTGGGCGAAGGCACGCTCTCGCCCGTCAGCATCGTCAACTCGCCCGCCATCAGCGAGAACAGCGCCCCGTCCCCGTTCAAAAACCCCCGGCAGCCTGAGCGGCGGCAGTGCTGGCCCGCACCAGCGGCAGCAGCAGGAGGAGGAGTGCCGTTCCCGGGCGCGGGGGCAGAACTCACCGGCTTGCAATGCAACCCCATGTCCATGGGCATGTTCAAGGCGTACTTTGTGCGCGCGAAGAATGGGTTCAACGTTGCGTGGCCGTGCGATTTTAAATTATTACAGACTAATTTTTTCTTCTTCTCTTTATTTAATTCTTGTGTTCGTTTCAGTTGTTTTTTTGATATTTTTTTTATATCAATTCTTATTTATTATTCTATTGCAAATCTACCTGTAGTCTTCATCTGGAGGCTGCAGTGCTTTCAGTACGAAAAACCGACGAAAAAACCGCGTTCTGTGCTCCTCCTAGTCACAGTTTCCTGAGAGTTGTTTTGTAGGTACAGTTAATTTTCTGATAGTCAAGTATTTCAAATCAGTTTCTCTTTGGTCTGTTACGAAAACATCCCGCCCTTTGGTCAGTGAGAGAGCCCCGCCGTAAGACAGGAAGCACATACAGCCGTAGACTGATTCCCGACGATGCAAATACTTTGCTAACAAATAAATTAATCGCTACACTGTATGCAAATTATGAACCGGCAAAATAGACCATTTACCAAACCGGCATCAAGACATGGCTGAGACCGTGAACAAGCTGGAGCCCAGACGGCCAATTGGATCAAAGCCCGTTAAACTTTTCAATCATGATGGAGAATTTTGGGCTTGTCCCAATTTAAGCGGAAAGTGACAAGGCCAACCTAGGCACCTCAACCATTCCAAATCTACAGTGCAACTTACTTACTGTCATGGAAAAGGAAAAGCACATTCAGAAGTTATAAATTTATCCTGTAAATCCTCAACCTTCTTCCTAAACACTACTTCAATCTTTTTTTTTTTTTGAACCTCATCGCTTTCACTTCAAGTCTGGTATTTTATACTGGCTTCAAGACTCTGTCAACATGTCTTCCCCGCAAAACCTTTCCAATGAACCCTTGGACACCGAAGTCACAAGTACAGAAACTGTTGTGACCGGAGATCCAAGGGGAACTTCTCCAACACATGGCGTCTGTAAGTCAATCGCGCAGAACGAAACAATAACAGGAGAATAAAAAGAGACTAACAATTTTGCAGCAGCTGAACAAGACCGAGGCACTTCTCACCAGGAACCCGCTCCTCACAGAAAACCAGGTGCCCGAAGGGGGCGTGCTACTCGACCTGGTCGCATGACTGGCGAGGAAATTACAGGCGGCATGAGTTATGCGGGAAGTACAGGGCCTGTACTTGGCCGAGGAGCAGGGTGCTTTGAGTGAGCCCACCGTCAGCCCCAGTCAAGAAGCTCGCGTCGGCCAAGGTCCTTCTGATGCAGTGGGCGAAGCAAACAACGCCCTAATGGCCGAAGAGCAGGGTGCCCTGGGTCGACCCATTCGTCGCAGAGATGCTTGACGTTAAATGGCCTCCTTATTTATTCACGAACCCCTCTCCCCCCCCCCTTTAGAACTTTTTACCCATTAGTATGTTTGTAATCCAATTTTAACGCCGGTTTTCGACAGAGTCGCCGGTTTTTGACAGTATTTTTGTTCCTTCTTGGCCATTTGAACGAGTAGTTGAAAAGGGAGTTTTGTTGTCGTCAGTTTTCAACTTGGGAGGTTGGTTTGTTACTCGAAAGAAAGTTGAAACCACTTTATATTGTACGCACGTGATCATTATCATTGACTGCATGGGGTGGCAGCCAGGTCTGTTTGAAAACTTTCTGAAAACTTTCTTCGCCGTAGACTGTTAAGGATCCATAAGCAGGCTTTTCAAGTTCTCACTATCAGAATGAAAAGCCATCCCGCCAGAGCTATCAATAATATGTCGGTGCCTTTTACGCTTTAGGGCACCATGATGTACCACTATCAGACTGCCCTACCTGACCCAACACCTCTTCCTGAACCTGAAGTTGGAGTTGAGAATGGATCTGAAGCTTGCGCTATACCAGTTCCATATATTTTCCTCAAGTTGCAGGGTTGGTCCTTCTTAAAGGCAGGCTTGCATCTATCTTACCCTGCTTTTGTTTAGGACCAACTCTACGTTGGCTCTTTCCAGAGTTACTCCTGTCTCCAGCACACGTCTTTCTGTGACCTGAGAACAAAACTACTGAAAATTTGGTTTTTCCTGAAATTCTCACTGATATATGAGATACACCATAATTCTTGTTTCCAAAAACCGGAGGCGCGACTGTAAACAAACAGCTGCTTTGGCCAGGCCTGGGAGCTCCGCCGGAGGCGGCCAAGAGCCACGTACCAGTACTGGTCCAGCTCCGCTGGCTCCAAAGAAGGAGGAGAGGTGGTTGCTCGCTATACCTGAAAAAATATTTATTTCATTCATGATCAAAAAGCACAATAGCTAACGGTGACTTGAATTCACTTATTGCATGGAAGCAAGTTTAAATCAAGAAGGTCTTACAATTTTGCAACCATCGCCGACCTTCCAAAGCTACTTGTACGTCATTGTTGCGTATTGTTGCCCGACTCGAAAGCGCTTTAAAGTTATTGAGTACATACCTATGGCTGCTTGGAAGGCAAGCGTTTTGAAGTTATTGAGTACATACTGTACTTACTTTAGTGTCAAGCCCCAATGACGTCTCCGGGTGGATAGTCTCTCAGTTAAGAGGACCAGGATTGTCGACCAGTAGAAGTCGTAGCTCTGTCGGATGTAGGTAAGTCTTCGAGAGCGAGAAGATGCATCGAGAGCCCCTTTCTATATTCAGACTTGTAACGATTCCCGAAGCCGAGTTGGCTCCAAACGCACCTGAAAGGGAGGATAATACAATAGACGGAGGGAATAGAGTATTGGATTTGGCTAAGGAAACTAGTGTTAAGTAAGTCTGAATATACTAACAAGTGCAAGTGCCTACTTCTTCCCAATACCTTTATATATTTACTTCCCAACTTCTAGTTTATTCTTCCTTCCTTAACTTTCTATATTCAGACTTAAATCAACATTAGTTTCCTTAGCCAATCCAATACTTTAATCTTTCCTTTTACTGTATTAATCCTCCTCCCCGGTGCATCTAGAGCTCACCCGGCTTCGGGAACTGTTACAACAAGTTGGGAAGGAGATATAGGAAGTATTGGGAGGAAGGGCGTAAGCACTTACAATGACCTGTTATCCTCGAGCTTAGTAACCCACCAACGTGTTCTTATGTAATCAGCAAACGTCAAAAAAAAAAAAAGGGAAGGAAGCCGACGGTAGTAGCGAGTAACCGGCGGCCTCCACCCGGAGGGAATAACATGACTTCAGAGCCGAACACCGGTGCTTCAACAGGAACCTACAGTGGTAACAGCCAATGTAGGTGCCTGACGGCGGAATACATATTAAACTTGGAGAGTTTAGTAACTTCTGTGAGGTTTACGGTACAAAAGTATTGGGAGAATAGGGTTCGGTCATTACCTATACCCTAACCCGAGTTTAAGCCCGAGATCAGTTTGTTTGTTCAACTCTATTGCAAATGCTTGATATTAAATATTACGTTTCTAATATATGAGACCTACTCGTCCTTGAAAACCAATGCAACGCCCTCGTCGCCAGCAGTAATCAGTCGCTTGCCCTCGTTTTGCAGAGCAAAGCCCAAGATACCGGCGTAGTGGCCCTTGCCTTGGAACTTTTGCTCACCGCTGCGCACGTCCCATCTGGTGATGGTACCAGCAAGGTCCGAGGAGATGAGGTTGGTAGAGGCAGGCAGGAACTTGAGAGAGGTGACGGCGTCAGCGACCTTCAAGGTGCGGCGGACGTTCCAAGAGACAACGTCGTAGAGAATGATTTCACCCTGGACGTTAGCAACGGCAAGGATGGGCATGCTCTGGCACCAAGCAATACCCTCCACAGATCTAGCCTCCATCTCAATGTTGTCAGAGGTGGTGGTGTCGAAAAGTTTCAAGACGTTACCGTTAGCAAGGTTGATGAGAGCAAGATGGCCAGTCTGGCAACCAATGGCAATAGTCTTGCCAGAGGGAGACAAAGAATTGGTGATCCAGCCTTCCTTGCCGCCCAACTGAGTAGACCGCAGAGTGTAGTTGGAGGTTGATGTGTAAGCGTTCCAAGAAATGACCGAGTCGTCGGCAATGGTGATGAGGGAAAGGTAGTCCATGTTGTCAACGTCGTAGAAGGTACCACTGTTACAGGCCATGTTGTGGCCCTGGAGAACAGATATACTGTTGAGCGAGGGCTCTAGCGAGTAGACCCAGACGGAACCGTCAGAGGCACCGAGGGCGAAAATGGGCTGCTTGGGGTGAAATGTAATCCAGACAATCTCGTCAACTTCCTTGACAGAGGTGAGAAAGTTCCATTGCTGGCCGCGCTTGGCGGATTGCCACACGCGCAGCTGACCGTTCATGTCACCGGTGACGGCAAAGGCACCGTCGTATGAAAAGCCACCAGCGATAACCGACTCTGTTTGGCCATCTAATTTTGCCACCAACTTTGGCGAGTCAGAATTTGTAGTCCACAGGTAAGCAACGTCGTCGCCGCCTCCGGTAAGAACCATTGGCAGCGTGGGGTGGGAGGCTATTAAAAAGATGGAGTCCTCGTGTTTGTCAAAGTATGCGGAGGAGTTGTTGGTCATGTCAAGCTCAATGTTTCCGTCAGCATTGACTCCAAGGTCGTGGCCGGCGCCATCTGCAAGCTCCATGGCGCCCTCGTCCTGGTCGTCTTGTTCTTCTCCATCGTCTTCGTCGTCATCGTCGTCCATGGGAGCGTCTTCGTTGGCGTCCTCGGGGACGGACTCTGCAATTTCAGTCTCATCGAGGTAAACGTCCTCCTCAGTAGGCTCGACAATGTTACTGTCCTTTTCTTCGTGGCTGCTCATGGTGTATATCGTCTGTTCTGTAGCGTATTAATAATGTAGGTTGGAAAGAGTTTGTATTAAAAATTTGGTGAAAATTTATTTTGGATCGGGTATTTTTTTTTACTTTTTGACTAAGCATTGGGAGTTTGTAGAGCCCTAACCCAAAACTGTGAACCCTGCTAGCTGTGAGCACCGAGAGTTCCAGAGAGGCTACGAAAAGGCAGCAAGTAGGTAGAATAGACTAGGTATGGCCGTTGCATGATATTGTGGTAGTTGGCCGTGTTCTTAGTTGTGTTGTTATAGGGGTGAACGTAGTGTGCTGGAATGCTGTAGGTGTGTTCGTGGTGCACTGTTTGGCACATAACGGTCGGTGTTTGGGGCGGTTGACTGAGCCCTGCGAGCCACGGCTGCGCTGCTTTCTGAGCATTTCAGAGCACTCTGGCAGAGCTTGCAAGAACGTATAGCATGAGTATCCGCTACGTCACCGGTCAAGTGCCTGTGATCAGCGCACTCCTTCATTGTCAGGATCGCGAACCCTGTCCCGTTGATTGAGTTTCATGCCCACGCGACCTGGGCCTTGTCCGCCAGTTCATGCGCCGGCTGCCCTGCCCGAGCCCTCCCGGCGACCTGCCTTGACCTGTTTCTGTCTGCTCCTTTGCCTGTCCGTGTCGCCGCCGTCTCTGCGAGTTTCTCTGCCGACAAAGAACTGGAAATTAAATTGCCATAGTAAACTACCCTAGCCCCGTCGTATCAGTGCGCTGTTGTTGTTGTTACAGGTTTTGGGTTTGAAAATAATTTTTTTTAAAACATTTTCTCCATCAGCAAGACCAGATCATATAAAACAGCGCTTTTCTCTCCTTTTCCAACCCTCCGACTTGCCAACCGCTCTTCACGTCTTCAGAGTCCATACCAAGATACCTGCCATCATAAACGCCCGCTCTTTTCTTTCGTACACCCGCTCAGACCTCCTTTCTTCGTAAAAAAGTGCCATTTCCCACCGTGCACACGACCAGTTCGGCTCTTTGTTTGCCCACTCAACGACCCCTACACACCCTTCAGCCCAGCTCGGAAACAATAAAAAAAATGGCCTCGTCTCCTGCCATGTCGCCTCTGCCCTCGCCACTGCTCATGCCGCAGTCGCCTAGAAATGCCGTCGGTAATTTGGCCACCCCCAACAACCACTACAAGTCACGAGTTCCAAATATAAACACTGGGTTTGCCGCTGACTCTTCGGCCCGAGACAACTCTACACAGTCCCCCACGAGGCTCTTGCCCAGCACGTCCACGATATCCCTGCTGTCGCTCTCGTTCTCGAAAGCCAACATGGAAGAAGAGAACGTGTCCATGGACTCGGTGCTCGAGGAGCCCCAGCAACAACCGCCGTTGTACCAGTCATCCCAGTCGCCCATCCAACCAGTGAGGAGGAAAAACGGTCACCTCACGCCTAGCGGCTCCTTCACAAGTGCTGGCCAGTACCTCAACTCGGCCCAGCACAGACGTGTGAGCCACTACATGTCTGGTGTGGCCGGCTCCCCCACGTCCGTGTCCCGTCGGAGCTCAGCCGTGGCCTTGTCGAGCACTGCTGGTGCTGGCCCTCAGTCTATACCTGTGCAGCCCAAGTCTCGCCGCCAGTCTTACTCGTTGCAAAGCCCCGGGCAGTCGCCCATGCATGCGCACATGATGATCCCTCCTGACTCGCCCTCGCTTGGCCCCGTGTCGCTCGTTGGCTCCCCAAGTAAAATGTACCTGGCGCAGACTCCTCCTGTAGGCCACTTCACCAAGTGGATGGCAAACAACTCTGCGAGTGGTGGCTCCGGCAACTACGTGCCTCCCGGAACCAACACCAACGCCGACGACCGAACTGACGACGAGACCAAGGTCAACTCGGATACGGTCAGCACTACTGCCGCTGCCCTTGCCGCTGCGCTCGAGTCTGAAATCAACCACCACAACAAGGTTTCGCCCATCACCATCCCCATCCGCCACGAGGACCCCGGCTCGCCCGGCCTCGACCCCACCATGTCTCCCCTTGAAACAACGCCCATGACCCCCATGGCCCTCGATATACAGAGCCAGCAGAACTCGCTCCAGAACCAGTCGTACCTGGCGCACCTGCACAAGCTGCAGAGCCGCCAGCAGGCCGCTGCTGCCACGCACATGCCCGAGGGGCCCGAGAGCATTATGGAAGTCCTAAACGGTTAGAGTTTGAGGCTTTCTTTTTTGTTTGTTTTTTGGGGAGGTTTCATGTTCAAACCATGCATTCCTTTTTTTTTATATATATTATATTGTTAGTTATTATTTATTTATTTCCAGCATAGCACACAAGCGCACAAATTGAAAAAATCACTCTTTGAAGTTTACACATTTACTGAAAAAGAACATTTAACCAAGAAGTTGCCACACCGTACATACTGGAAGAGACGCCGGTGCGGTATCTGGCTCAATTGAGCCTTTATTTCAGCAAGCAAAAGCTGTTTTTGCAAATCCAACAACCCCAGTCCCATCGTTTGTTGCCCGCCCGGTTGCTGAGGTTTTTTTTTTTTTTTTTTTTTTTTTTTTTTTTAAAAAAAATAAAAAAATTCACATGACGGTCGGAATCAAGTATTACAAAAAAAAAACTCAAAGGCTTTCCTTTCTTGCCCTAAAAAGCCTTGGGGGCCATGTTTGCAGAAGTTCGCGGTAAATCCATAAATTGATCAAGTCCGGAAACCCAAACATTATTGCAAGTTGAACGGCAGGAAGCAAGGGAGAACGAGGCAAGGAGAGAATATAAAAAATAATAGAAAATATTAAAAAATTACAATTCAAATTAAGAGCCAGAGCTTTTGTTAGGTTATTGGTTTTATTGATACTAGCTTTCGCTTTGAGAAATAATTGAATCCCTTTGCTTTTGTTTCATAAGAAAAGGATTGTTGAACTTAGTTCAGTCTACTTTCCGGGAACGCCGAAAGGCCTTGGCCACAAATTCTAAATACCTCTGGCAAACAACGTGTACTTACCTATAGGCGTGCTCAACAACTTTCGCTGTAACTCGCAAAGTCAACTTTATCTTTAAACTTGGCTCACTTGGTATCACTAATTTTGCACATTTACAAGCTAGTGAGCTCGCTGATTCTATCAACTTTTCAATCCAGTTTGGCAAGATTCCATGCCGTGCAAAATAAATACTATTAACTATTAGCTACTCTACTCTTTTTTCATCACAAACCTAATCAACAACTAGCAAATGCCCACATGACCCTATCTTGATATTTTTTTTTGGCATCATTCAATCCAAGATTCACTTCAACTTGACAAGGTACCGCGAGTGTGCCGGGGTAGGAAAAAACGTTTCCACTTTTGTCACATCCTCATCCTCATCCTCGTCGTCAAACTCGTACCCGTCGTAGACACTGTCATCCTCGTCTTCGTCAAGGTCAGAGTCAGCGGTCTCAAAGTCGTAGTACACACGGCTGAGAATCGAGTCTGCGGCGGACGCGTCCACAGGTTTTGACGCTGGGACAGTACCGGCCTTGTTTGGTTGGGGCAAGGACTGGGGTGGGTGGTAGCAAGCTGGGGTCGGGATGTAGTAGTTGGCGACTTCCTCGCCAACCCACACCACGCCGTGCGTGTGCTTGACCGACTCGAGCTCCCTCGCGCGCGACGGAGGCTGCTCCGTCGATACAGCCAGCTTGATCCCCGTGCGCTGGGCAATAGACTTCGTCGTCGGGGCAGGAGCAACGGCGGCGGGGGCAGACACTAGGGACGTGGCGGAGCGCTGCGCGAGCTGGGACTGGCAGTCGAAGAACACATTGTCGCCGCCGGTGGTCTCGTCCGAGTCGGCTGACTTGACGCTCACGGCGCCGCTGCACCAGTCAACCGCGCTACCGCTTGTGGCCGTGGTGTTGGTGCTCGCGCTCGATGTCATGGTGGTGGCCACCGACGAGTGGTCCGTGTACTCGAACGTCGCCGTAGAAAGCGTCGGCGAGGCCACCTGCGTGACCTGGGTGAGGTCGTCAGCGTCGGCGTCGTCGGGGGACTGCGGGATGGTGGCAAGCTGGATCTGGCTCACGTTGCCCGCCGCCCGGTCCAGCTGCGAGATCTCGCTGAGCACGAATCTGGAGAACCCGTTTGTGGGCGTGCGGGGCGCCGGGGAGGAGGAAGGAGGTGGCATCAGCATGTCGTTCTGGGTCAGCGTGACTTGCGAATCGGTGCCTGCTGCGTCGGCAAGTTTGAAGAGCGGTTGGGTGTGTGCGCGGGAGATGGGCGTCAATGGAGATGGTGTGTAGTTCCACCGGCCGACGCCTTCGCTCACAGAGACCCATTGCTGTATCGTGCAGTCGTTATCGTCGACGGTGTAGCTGTCGTCTTCCTGCACATAGCTTGAAATGCGTCTTTGGTCAGCGGCCTGGAAAGACTCTGGATGGTTGATTTTAGGAGGCACCGGCAGTAACGGGGCCGCGGTAGCCACCGGCGACTCCTTGTACTTGTAAGAGCTAATCTCACGCTCCAGTTGTGAAAAGCTGCCTCCGACCGTTGGCGATAGTGCAGCGAGGGGTTGGAGCCGGAACGATTCAATGTTTCGGATGCGAGGCAGCGCAGGGCTGGGTGGAACCACTGGGGCGTGGTCCCTTGCAGGAGAAGGGGCCGTGCCCTCTGGCAAGACATGATCCAGGTTTGTATTTTGAAACTTGGCGGCCAGCGGGCTGAATTTGGGGAGGTCGACAACCAGAGGGCTTGGAGCTGGTAGCTCGAGTGTGTATGCAGCGTCATATTTTATGGGTTGAATGGATAAGTTGGGTGTGCCCCGTGCGGCGGCGCCGGCGGCGTGCCGCGTCTGGTGCTCGGGGTGATGCGAAAGGTCCGACTTGCATTTGTGGACCTGGTTGGGATGCGAGTCCAGCTTTTCGTGCGGTGCTAGGCTTGGTGTGTACGAGAGGTTTCGCTCATGGGCCTTGCGCGACGACGAGGATGACTGGGGGAGGTGGTTTGAGGTATTGATGGTTAATGAAATGTTTTTATGGTGATGGGTATTGCTGTACGAAGGGAACGTCGGGACCTTGGGGAGGTCTTTGTTCATTGTCTTTTTCCGTGAGGCGCGGCGGGGCAGAGAGGAGGAGGAGGTGGTGGTGGTTGATTTGCTCGACTTGTGGTGGGGCCTCATACTGTCAGACTGGTGAGTACTTTTTGACGATTTGTGTCCTGCCGACGGAACAAGCAGCATGGACCGATCGTGTCGATGTGAGCTCGAGCCCGTCATGGCCATGGAGATCTTGCTGGACTCGGCAAGCATGTTTTCCGGCATGTTGCGAGACCCCAGACCAATGCTCAGAGGGTTTGCCGGCGAGCGCAGCTGCTTCCAGGACGAGGCAGCGCTCTGTATTTTCGAGGATGCGTTGTAGGTCGACCTGTCCTGCTGGTAACGAGTCATTATAAATGCGATGAAGACATGAACTAGAGAAGAAAGCAGAAATCAGGGGATGCTGGAGAGTATATATATTATTATAACCGTCTGCGAGTTGGACTTATATTGGTATATTGCTTTTTTTTTCATTTAATTTTTCACCTGGCGAAAAAAGTCGCGATTATATGCCCCATGAAAACCTTACATTGGTTTACGAGACGAGCATCGCAGCCCAAAAATAGCATTTAATATGAAGCAGATACCGTCGTTGCTGGTGCTGGTGCTGATGCTGCTTCTGGCGGTGCTGTTGGGGCTCGCAATGAGGTTTGTCGGTGCACTTTTGTGTCCCAGGATCCAGGAACCGCTTTAAAGACGAGGTCGAAATGTGGTCAACGGGGACCAATTCTAAACCAACTGTTTAAACTGATCAGCCAGCAGCATTCTACACCAGTACGCTGGCGCTGGAAACAACCGCAATCAAAGGCTTCGTGCGTGGTAAAAAGCAGCGTTGAGAGTCTTTGGTTGAGTTCAGTGCCTTTGAGGGATAGGTGAAATAGTGCGTCATGCAGGAGAAAGCGCAGTGTCAAAGGCCACTGAAACCAGCGCTACAAAAGGCAAGTCGTTGACTGGAAATGATCGGTGATATCAAATAATAAAATATTGATCAATAGAATAGTTTGATTCCTCGGTTGATTTGGTTATCGCGATACTCGTGTAGGCAGATATGGAAGCTTGTGTTTGGTACCTGTCAGTTCTGCTCGCGGGTGTTCTCTACTTCATCTACACGATCTTCGTTTCAAATGCCAGCGAGCAAAAGCACCTGTCCCTGCGCGCAAACCAGAAGAAACGGCATCGCAAACAGCGTCGCTGTCCTGACTGGACGACTGGACCAGGGGACCTTCCACAGCACGTCCAGACATGCCTCTTCAACCTGGGTTCGCTCAGTGCTATTCCCCGACGCAGACGCAACTGCACGTCGCGGGTGCTTCAAACACATCGATTATCCCAGCCCAATACCCCAAGTGATAAATAAGTGCAAGCTACTGACTACCGGGGCCGTCGTTCTGGATAGCTTACCAGGTTGGGCCGAAAAGGCGCGCTTCCTAGGCCGTTTGTGTTTTTGTTGATCGGCCTTACAGCAGCGTTGAGACAGCAGCGTCTCGCATATTGACCCCCAAAACGACACTTGGCGGGCGACGGTCATAGAGCCGTGGTATGCTCACAAACGCACGTCCAAGTGTTTGATATCGGCGTTGGGCAAGACGGTTTGGCCTGGGCGAAATGCCGAGTCAACAACAAGGTCTGGTCAGCAAGAGGACTCGGCCAGGGGTGTGCAAGAGCATTTGACTTGTTACGCAAGTCTATCTTGCCGGCTCTGAGCAAGCAAATGTCTGGCATTTACTGCCGTTCAGTCTTGAGATTGTCAACAAGCCCTTGAAAAAAAAGCCGTTAACGTTTGTTCGTTTCTGAATTTCTTTTTGCTCAGTTATATTTCGTTACCCCAAGAAACGGCTTTGCTCTAGTGGGTCACGACTTTACGGGACGGCCCAAACAAAACTCGCTCAAGCTTCTTCAACAGCCAAGCACCTCGTTCGCCATCGCCATCGCCTTCGTCATCGCTCAAGGCAGCAACGCGTACGCGTACTCATGCGCTACCAGGCAATGCCAGACTCTGCACAGACGCAAAAGCACAAGGTGATTCCATGTTTCCCTCGGCAATGTTGCTTGGGGTGACAACGTCAGCGCTCTTTTGTTTCCACATGTTCACGACATGCACTTGAAGCTTCTAACAGGAACTCGTAACAAGAAGCACCAGAAAGATTTATATTTAGAATCCATGCCCTTGGACACAAGCAACAATTGGGGTCCTTCGCGTCGCCAAACACGCTCACGTTCTTTCACGCTCCCATTTCGCGCGTCCCCAAAGTTCAAGGTTTGTTTCACTTCTGAGCTCCTTCTCCACAAGAATAAGCACTTGACCAAGTCGACCCTTTGTTCACAAGTTTCATTTCACAAGTCAATCAATCAAACTAGTCTGCTACTTCTTAGGCGTTGCTGTCTTTGGCTTTGGCTTTGCGTGCAGGACAAAGACGTTACCAAGTTGCTGCACACCCGTCTCACCAGCACATGTGTGTGCAAAAATAAACCCCGGCCTTGGTTCCCATGTAAAACGCATGATTAATTTCAAACGTTTTTTCTCTCGTCCATCGCCTGCTTTTTTCAATTGATCAATGACGCACAATTAAACAGGCGAATGTTGCTATTTTTAAGTTGTACAATTTGTTCGAAAGGACTCTATGGAGTTTCAAGGAATTTTGGTCTTGACGTGCCTGGGGCCTGAGGCCGGGGCTTTTGATTGTGTCTCAGCCGCACTGCTTCAATTGCGTAACTAGGGGCAACTTGGTTCTGAAACAAGCTCCTTTCCTTTACCTTTTTTTTTTTTCCTTTTTTATTACTTTTCGCCAAAGTAAACTTTGGTTTCGTTATTGTTGTTCGACAAAAGTTAAAATCGAGTGCAGGGCTTAGTCGCCTTCGTTTTGTGGAGATTGTCAATATATATCAAGGTTGGCGGGTAAAAAGGAAGTTTGGGCACGATCCAATCATATATTATGATGAAAAACGGATGCACAGAAAATATTCAAGCGCCAGTAGTCTACAAGCATGGAATTCTTGCAGGTTTTCTATTCTACTTTACAACAAACTTGGATTCTTTTACAAATCATGCCATGCAAAGCCTGAAAACATCAGCGGCCATTTACATACTGATACTTACATACATACCCGCACAAATCGATGGCCCAAGAACAAACAGTGGAAATCTACCTTGCCTATAAAACAACCTCGCTTCTTGCAACATGGGTTTATAGTCCTATTTTTATCCCATTTCTTCCGTAGAATATGATGATAATAATTGACCAACCCAGTAATCCGTCAGAATCAAGGGTCATGCAACTCGTGGTTTGGAAACATGTCTACAGGTGAACAGTGCAGGAACTTTTATAATCATGACCTTATTCTGCTGCCCATTTGTGGCTCGGACCGTGATACCGGCACACGTCTTTTCATGAATAGAGTCTTTCCATGGCAACGGGTTGTTGGTTCTTGTAGAGGATTAAACGGGAGTATCAAGGGGGTTATGGTCTGATGTGAATGGAATAGGAATCAAGGTACAAATGAGGTTCTGCCTGGCCGGGTGCACTGTGCACTGCAACTCAACATGATCTGATTGGGGCTGTTCAATTGCATGAGCTTCAAGACAACATCTAATAGACTTTTTTTTCACAAGTTTGCACAATCGCACAAGTCGACTTGATTAAACTTGCAAATGGCAAATGCCAAAGACTTCTGTGGCTTGAGTTTGCTCCAAATTTATGTAAAGAGCCATATTGCAGCTGGATTAGTTCTCTTGTTTTGTTAAAAGAAAAAAAGCCCGCTTAAAAAAATGCACATGTTTGTGACGCCTATACCTACAATATATTAACTTGGTCGGTCAAGCACTTTCAGAATTGGAAGCAGTTTCAAGTTTTCTGACTCTGTTCTAAACTCTTTTTGCAATACTTATTACCAAGATTTGTGTTTTGAATTCTTAAAGTAATCTTGTGAATAGTGAATTGAAATCTGGGCCAACACCCGTAGTTGACGAGAACGCAAATGCTGGTTACTAGTATGCCCCC